>JAJOOF010000925.1:0-39655 GCA_029582545.1 Solanum lignicaule | reverse complement strand
CATGGTTCAAACTAAGCCAATCACACAAGACATCGATACTTCAGTCAAACAAGACTAGACACGTTCGCTAGCGTGCAACGGTCCTCATAAGAAAATCAATTTGATAAATGGCTAGTCACAACGAGATGCAAAGAGTGCACATATTATCTATGTAACTTTATGTAGCCTCGTCGTAGCCGTGCATTTATGTTTGTTCAATTGGGAGCACTATTCAAGTCATCGGTATTGATCGATACCGAGACTTAAATTTTTGCAACAGAACGGGCACTTTCAACACAAGAGGTGGCGAATTTTTTTCAAAAGGGTCAAAATTATTTTGCAAGTAAAACAACAGGAGCCATAAGCTCAAGCATCCACAAAAAAATAGTAATTTAAAATAATTAAAAAGAGACAACCCAAATGTATACAAAAACACAAGCATCCATAACAAGCAAATAAAGGTGAGCTTCACCCCACACCACAATCAAAAATATTTTTTCTCAAATATGTAGCTGTTTCGAGTTGGAGTCCTTCAACAGATGTCGCGTAAAGCCGAATGTATGTTGGAGGTAATTGGTGCATTGTCGAGTGATTCATCAAGCTCTGTACAACTTTTCTTAGCATTCCAATGCGTCCATGTTCAACCCACGCTCTCGAGTGATTAATTAGCAACCTTTTTTGTATTGGCCTGCACCTTATCCAGTTTGTTACCAATTGGTGATAGCGCTTTGGCTTCTAGGAGATTCGATGCTTTGCCAAACAAATTTTTATTTTGCCGAGTTTTACAGAACTTCTCAGCAGTTATGGATGTTTGAACGGCGATGACCGTCGGGATCGCCGATCAAGTGGGCGAATCACCAAAACCTTCCTGAGCTCGCCGAGTTTTACTGACTCCAGGCTTAGAGGATGCCTTGTGTCAAACGGCGAAATATCATTGATCGTCGTCATTTTCAACAACTCGCCAACTGGGTCTGCTGCCCGTCATTCTGCACCTCTTTGGCATCTACCATACTTCAATCTGTAAAACTAAGACACTATTATTTTACTAGTACGCAAATATAATATGGGGTTTCGGGTTGCCTCCCAAACAACACCTTAGTTAATGTCATGGCATAACGCAAGTTAAGACTTTAAGCTTCATAGTTGGAGCCACCCACGTCATGCTTAGTTGACCCCTGGTTTTCCTATGCGTGAACATGAGGTGAAGCGTGCCACATTTATGAATGAGAGGCTACAAGATTATTAGGAAACTAAACTTCTTGAATTACTCTTAAGTCGTTCCATGGAGTTTAACTCTATAAGGACCCTCTCCTAATCCTTCTCTTTTGTCTTCAAGATATGAATAGGATGCTTATCGTGACCAACGACACTAACCTACGGCATGAGTGTCTACGATCGTCAATAATATAGTAACCCAACTGAGGGTTGGGGTCGTGTCCCAAAGGAGCGGTTTTGAGAATTGACAGAAAAATAGAATTTACATTCTAACTAGTCGTAGCTAAAGATATTAACGAACAATAACATAGTAAATTAAAGGGGGTGACACAAAAGTGTCAAATATCAAAGGGGGTTTTCTAACAAGAACTAAAACAACAAAATAAACATGAAAATCAAGTATGGGGAAAGGTTCTTGGGATGTGACCGCAATAAAAGTTGATATAAATTGTTGGGTACATGCTTTCGATAGGAAATTTGCAAAAGAATACTGACTAGGCTAAACTTTAGATGGAAATAAGTTCCCTCTCGGGCAACTTACCCCGTTTCAAATGCGTTCCTCTCGAACACCTATTTACCGCATGAAGAACAGCCTACACCTTACGCCACTCACTCTCTCGAGCTGAGTGATAGTATATGGGACTAGGGCTCACCCTCTCGAGCTGAACCTCATGTTGACCCACTCCTTAGGCCATCAGTCTACTGGTTTTGGTTTCGCGACCTCCCTCTCGGACAAGACGAAAATACATGGGTGGCTTTGTATTTGCAACTACAAACCCTTTATATTAAACCACAACCACTATGTGAAATCACCATTAAAATACATCTAACCTATCATCAAGCAAGACCCAACAAGAATATCAACCCATATTTGCTAAATCACACCCCAAAAATGGGAGTTTTTAGCCACACATAAAGAAAGAAGAAATTATACCTAACATGATAATGAAATCAACTGGGTATAAGAAATTAAACATTAAATTAAGAAAAGGAAAATGAATAGAGAAGACCCACTTCCAACTTGGGGAAGAAGAACTCATTTCTTCAAGTCTCTACAAAACCCTCTCCAAACTTGAGAGAAAATTATCAGCTAGAATATGTTCTAAAGTGAAAATAATAATAAAATTGTTCCACACTCAATATCTCTTAAGATTACAATTCTAAATAGTATTTATAGTTATCAATGATTGTGCTGCGGAGGGATTAATCGGCGACATTAGTCGAGATCACCGATGAACTCGGCGATCCACACTTTGATCAGCTCATCTCCTTCAATGTCTTGCCTTTAGCATCCTCGCATTTTGGATCATTGGGCGATACAGTACTGGTTTGCAGAACTAATCGGTGACTCGTTGATTGCTCCTTTCCTCGCCTTTTGATCCACTTCCTTCAAGGCTTCGCGTACTGGAACGAAGGGCGGTTAATGTCGTTTCAGCGACTCGCCAAGTTAAACTTGGCGATTTGCAGGATTCCATTTCTTGTTCTTTTCAGCCCTATTTGCTCCGTTTTGTGCCTAAGTGTCCATGCTTCCACTAAAACTTCAAATACCTGAGACTTCAGCATTTTAATCAGGTATTGCGATAAAACAAGCATTCAAGGACACTATTTCCATTTAAATAAAGCCCTAAATGAGTCCAATTTGTGGACTCATCAACATCACCAACTTAAGCTTTTGTTTGTCCTGAAGCAAACTCAACTTCAGTCCTTCAAAAAGGGTGCCTCAAACAGTGCTACACAAGACTATACCTTGAATGCACACAACAAGACTCAGTTTACTTTTGCAAGGATCAATTGTGTACTCAAAGATTCAAATTCTGAAACACCATCACCAAAGATTCTCATGCTCGCAATACTTGCTACTTGTGCAAGTTCAAGCTCAACAAAAATATCTAAATGCCCTCACACAAAGAATGATTGGATTCACACAAATATATGAGTCAACTTAAGATCAGTAATTAGATACAACACTCACACTCAAAAAGAAGAACACAATGCATGTTTTCACTCATAGGTTTTCCCTTATTTTCCAATTGACTTTCGATCCAGCTTACTCAAGATCAAAAATGTCTTTCTAAGGCTTGTAATGGGGCTGAGTGCAAAGGTATGGTCATTTAGGATTTGTGAGTTTTTCTTCGTGAGATGTGGTATTCTCAAAGAATTCTCTTCCTTTCCTTTATCACTTCTTTTTCTAGCGCTTCTAAGTCATCCATTTATTCATTCCCCATGAATTGCTTGGAACCCCAATATCCTTTGTACTTTATTCCACAAATTTTATTTCTTTTATGGAGGGCTCCATTGTTCTACAACATGGGTAAAGGGGGGCTTCTTATAGCACTTCTTGACGACTCCTTTTCCATTTCACCTCACCCCCAACTTAGTCTTTTGGCGTAAGTTGGCTATTCACTAAACCACAAATTAAGAGGATTATAAGTAGCGGATCAAATAAGGTTTAAGGTTTATCAAGGTTCTTCCAAGGAAAGGTAAGGCTCAAAGGGTGTTCAAGAGAGTTTCACACTCTAACAGGCAGGCAACAAAAAGAGGTATATGTCAAATTGGGTCACACTCTTTAAAATTACCTAAGATCATCTCAAGAGTACACCTTTCTAAATTAATCAAAATAAACGGGCAAATTCTAAGTTTATTCGTGCATGGTTCAAACTAAGGCAATCACACAAAACATCGATACTTCAGTCAAACAAGACTATACACGTTCACTAGCGTGCAACGGTCCTCACAAGAAAATCAATTTGATAAATGGCTAGTCACAACGAGATGCAAAGAGTGCACATATTGTCTATGTAACTTTATGTGGACTCGTCGTAGCCATGCATTTATGTTTGTTCAATTGGGAGCACTATTCAAGTCTTCGGAAATGTTCGATACCGAGACTTAAATTTTTGCAAAAGAACAGGCACTTTCAACACAAGAGGTGGCAGAATTTTTTCAAAAGGGTCAAAATTATTTTGCAAGTAAAACAACAGGAGCCATAAGCACAAGCATCCACAAAAAAATATTAATATAAAATAATTAAAAAGAGACAACCCAAATGTATACAAAAACACAAGCATCCATAACAAGCAAATAAAGGTGAGCTTCACCCCACCACAATAAAAAATATTTGTTCTCAAATATATAACAACAATCCAAAGGTCAAATTAAAGAAAGATAGAGATAGGGCTAAAGAATAATCCTGGTTAGGTAGCTGTTTCGAGTTGGAGTCCTTCAACAGATGTAGAGTAAAGCCGAAGTTATACTGGAGGTAATTGGTTCATTGTCGAGTGATTTATCAAGATCTGTACAACTTTTGTTAGCATTCCAATGCATCCATCTTCAACCCACGTTCTCGAGTGATTAATTAGCTACCTTTTTGTGTGTTAGCCTGCACCTTATCCAGTTTGTTCCCAATCGGTGACAGCGCTTTGGCGTCTAGGAGATTCGATGCTTTGCCAAACATATTTTTACTTCGCCGAGTTTTACAGAACTTCTCAGCAGTTATGGATGTTTGAACGGCGATGACCATTGGGATCGCCGATCAGGTGGGCGAATCACTAAAACCTTCCAGAGATCGCTGAGTTTTATTGACTCCACGCTTACAGGATGCCTCGTGTGAAACGGTGAAATATCATTGATCAACGTCGTCTTCAACGACTCACCAACTTGGTCGCTGCACGCAACTGGGTCTTACTTAAATCTGTAAAACTAAGACATTATTATTTTACTAGTACACAAATATAATATGGGGTTTTGGGTTGCCTCCCAAATAGCGCCTTAGTTAACTTCTTGGCATAACTCAAGTTAAGACTTTAAGCTTCATAGTTGGAGCCACCCACGTCATGCTTAGGTAACCCCTGGATTTCCTGTGCGTGAACATGAGGTGAAGCGTGCCACATTTATGAATGAGAGGCTACAAGATTATTAAAAAACTAAACGTCTTTCATTACTCTTAAGTCGTTCCATAGAATTTAACTCTATAAGGTCCCTCTCCTAATCCTTCTCTTTTGTCTTCAAGATATGAATAGGATGCTTATCGTGACCAACGACACTAACCTACGGCATGAGTGTCTACGATCGTCAATAATATAGTAACCCAACCGAGGGTTGGGGTCGTGTCCCAAAGAAGCGGTTTTGAGAATTGACAGAAAAATAGAATTTACATTCTAACTAGTCGTAGCTAAAGATATTAACGAACAATAACATAGTAAATTAAAGGGGGTGACACAAAAGTGTCAAATATCAAAGGGGGTTTTCTAACAAGAACTAAAACAACAAAATAAACATGAAAATCAAGTATGGGGAAAGGTTCTTGGGATGTGACCGCAATACAAGTTGAGATAAATTGTTGGGTACATGCTTTTGATAGGAAATTTGCAAAAGAATAGTGAGTAGGCTAAGCTTTAAATGGAAATAAGTTCCCTCTCGGGCAACTTACACCCTTTCAAATGTGTTCCTCTCGGACACCTATTTACCACATGAAGAACAGCCTACACTTTACCCCACTCACTCTCTCGAGCTGAGTGTTAGTATGTTGGACTAGGGTTCACCTTCTCTAGCTGAACCTCATGTCGACACACTCCTTAGACCATCAGTCTAGTGGTTTCGGTTTCACGACGTCCCTCTCGGGCAAGCCGAAAACACATGGGTGGCTTTGTATTTGCAACTACAAACCCTTTATATTAAACCACAACCACTATATAAAATCACCATTAAAATACATCTAACCTATTATCAAGCAAGTCCCAACAAGAATATCAACCCATATTTGCTAAATCACACCCCAAGAATGGGAGTTTTTAGCCACACATCAAGAAATAAGAAATTATACCTAACATGATAGTGATATCAACTGGGTATAAGAAATTAAACCTTAAATTAAGAAAAGGAAAATGAATATAGAAGACCCACTTCCAACTTGGGGAAGAAGAACTCCTTTCTTCAAGTCTCCACAAAACCCTCTCCAAACTTGAGAGAAAATTATCAGCTAGAATATGTTCTAAAGTGAAAATAATAATAATAATTGTTCCACACTCAATATCTCTTAAGACTACAATTCTAAATAATATTTATAGTTTTCACAGATTGTGGTGCAGAGGATTGTTCGGCGACATTAGTTGAGATCGCTGATGAACTCGGCGATCCGCCCTTTGGTCAGCTCATCTCCTTCAGTGTCTTGCCTTTAGCATCCTCGCATTTTGGTTCATTTTGCGGTACAGTATTGCTTTGCGGAACTAATCGGTGACTCGTCCACTGCTCCTTTCCTAGCCTTTTGATCCACTTCCTTCAAGGATTCGCGTACTGGAACGAAGTGCGGTTTATGTCGTTTCAGCGACTCGCCAAGTTAAACTCGGCGATCCGCATGATTCCATTTTTTGTTCTTTTCAGCCCTATTTGCTCCGTTTTGTGCCTAAGTGTCCATGCTTCCACTAAAACTTCAAATACCTGAAACTTCAACATTTTAATCAGGTATTGAGATAAAACAAGCATTCAAGGACACTATTTCCATTAAAATAAAGACCTAAATAAGTCCAATTTGTGGACTTATCAACACCCCAACTTAAACTTATGTTTGTGCTCAAGCAAACTCAAGTTTATCCGTTCAAAAAGGGTGCCTCAAACAGTTCTACACAAGACTAAATCATGAATGCACATAACAAGACTCAATTTACTTTTGCAAGGATCAATTGTTTACTCAAAGATTCAAATTGTGAAACACCATCACTAAAGATTCTCATGCTCGCAATACTTGCTACTTG
This sequence comes from Solanum lignicaule, assembly GCA_029582545.1. Classification (NCBI taxonomy): domain Eukaryota; kingdom Viridiplantae; phylum Streptophyta; class Magnoliopsida; order Solanales; family Solanaceae; genus Solanum; species Solanum lignicaule. Next base: position 32,711 of record JAJOOF010000925.1, on the reverse strand, counting down.
TGCAAGTTAAAGCTCTACAAAAATATCTAAATGATCTCGCACAAAGAATGATTCCATATTCACACAAATATATGAGTCAACTTAAGATCAGGAATCAGAAACAACGCTCACACTCAAAAAGAGGAACACAATGCATGTTTTCCCTTATTTTCCAATTGACTTTCGATCCAGCTTACTCAAGATCAAAAAGGTCTTTCTAAGGCTTGTAATGGGGCTGAGTGCGAAGGTATGGTCATTTAGGCTTAGTGAATTTTTCTTCGTGAGATGTGGTATTTTCAAAGCATTCCCTTCTTTTCCTTTATCACTTCTTTTTCTAGCGCTTCTAGGTCATCCTTTTATTCATTCCTCATTAATTGCTTGGAACCCCAATATCGTTTGTACTTTATTCCACAAATTTCTTTTTTTTTATGGAGGGCTCCCTTGTTCTGCAACATGGGTAAAAGGGGACTTCTTCTAGCACTTCTTGACGTCTCCTTTTCCCTTTCACCACACCCCCAACTTAGTCTTTTGGGGTAAGTTGGCTATTCATTAAACCACAAATCAAGAGGATTATAGGTAGCGGATCAAATAAGGTCTAGGCTTTATCACTTCTTTTTCTAGGGTTTTGTAACAAGTACTAAAACAGCAAAATAAATAAGAAAATCAAGTATGGGGAAAGGTTCTAGGGATGTGACCGCAATACAAGTTGAGATAAATTGTTGGGTACATGCTTTCGATAGGAAATTTTCAAAAGAATAGTAACTAGGCTAACCTTTAAATGGAAATAAGTTCCCTCTCGGGAAACTTACCCCATTTCGAATTCCTTTCTCTCGGACACCTATTTACCGCATGAAGACCAGGCTATGCCTTACCCCACTCACTCTCTCGAGTTGAGTGTTAGGATATGAGACTAGGGCTCACCCTCTCGGGCTGAACCTCATGTCGCCCCACTCCTTAGCCCATCAGTCTAGTGGTTTTGATTTCGCGACCTCTCTCTCGGGCAAACCAAAAACACATGGGTGTCTTTGTTTTTGCAACTACAAACCATTTATATTAAACCACAACCACTAGGTGAAATCACCATTAAAATACATCTAACCTATTAGCAAGCAAGACCCAACATGAATATCAACCCATATTTGCTAAATCACACCCCAAGAATGGGAGTTTCTAGCCACACATCAAGAAATAAGAAATTATAGCTAACATGATAATGAAATCAACTGGGTATAAGAAATTAAACCTCAAATTAAGAAAAGGAAAATGTATAGAGAAGACCCACTTCCAACTTGGTGAAGAAGAACTCCTTTCTTCAAGTCTCCACAAAACCCTCTCCAAACTTGAGAGAAAATTATCAGCTAGAATATGTTCTAAAGTGAAAATAACAATAATAAGTGTTCCACACTCAATATGTCTTAAGACTACAATTCTAAATAGTATTTATAGTTTTCACAGATTGTGATGCGGATGATTGTTCAGCGACATTAGTCGAGATCACCGATGAACTCGGCGATCCGCCCTTTAGTCAGCTTATCACCTTCAGTGTCCTGCCTTTAGCATCCTTGCATTTTGGATCATTGTGGGGTACAGTACTGCTTTGCGGAACTAATCGGCAACTAGCCGACTGCTCCTTTCCTAGCATTTTGATCCACTTCCCTCAAGGCTTCGTGTACTGGAACGAAGTGCGGTTTATGTCGTTTCAGCGACTCGCCAAGTTAAACTTGGTGATCCGCAGGATTCCATTTCTTGTTCTTTTCAGCCCTATTTGCTCCGTTTTGTGCCTAAGTGTCCATGCTTCCACTAAAACTTCAATTACCTGAAACTTCAGCATTTTAATCATGTATTCATATAAAACAAGCATTCAAGGACACTATTTTCATTAAAATAAAGCCCTAAATGAGTCCAATTTGTGGACTCATCAACACCCCCAACTTAAACTTTTGTTTGTCCTCAAGCAAACTCAAGTTTAGCCGTTCAAAAAGGGTGCCTCAAACAGTGCTACACTAGACTAAATCATGAATGTACACAACAAGACTGAATTTACTTTTGCAAGGATCAATTGTGTACTCAAAAATTCAAATTGTGAAACACCATCACTAATGATTCTCATGCTCGCAATACTTGCTACTTGTGCAAGTTCAAGCTCAACAAAAATATCTAAATGACCTCGCACAAAGAATGATTCCATATTCACACAAATATATAAGTCAACTTAAGATCAGGAATCAGATACAACGCTCACACTCAAAAAGAGGAACACAATGCATGTTTTCACTCATAGGTTTGCCCTTATTTTCCAATTGACTTTCGATCCAGCTTACTCAAGATCAAAAAGGTCTTTCTAAGGCTTGTAATGGGGCTGAGTGCAAAGGTATGGTCATTTAGGCTTAGTGAATTTTTCCTCGTGAGATGTGGTATTCTCAAAGCATTCCCTTCTTTTCCTTTATCACTTCTTTTTCTAGCGCTTCTAGGTCATCCTTTTATTCATTCCCCATTAATTTCTTGGAACCCCAATATCCTTTGTACTTTATTCCACAAATTTCTTTTTTTTTATGGAGGGCTCCCTTGTTCTGCAACATGGGTAAAAGGGACTTCTTATAGCACTTCTTGACGTCTCCTTTTCCCTTTCACCACACCCCCAACTTAGTATTTTGGGGTAAGTTGGCTATTCACTAAACCACAAATCAAGAGGATTATAGGTAGCGGATCAAATAAGGTCTAGGCTTTATCACTTCTTTTTCTAGGGTTTTGTAACAAGTACTAAAACAGCAAAATAAATAAGAAAATCAAGTATGGGGAAAGGTTCTAGGGATGTGACCGCAATACAAGTTGAGATAAATTATTGGGTACATGCTTTCGATATGAAATTTTCAACTGGGTCTGCTGCTCGCCATTCTGAGCCTCTTTGGCACCTACCATACTTAAATCTGTAAAACTAAGACCTTATTATTTTACTAGTACGCAAATATAATATGGGGATTTTGGGTTGCCTCCCAAACAGCACCTTAGTTAACGTCATGGCACAACGCAAGTTAAGACTTTAAGCTTCATAGTTGGAGCCACCCACGTCATGCTTTGGTAACCCTTGGTTTTCCTGTGCGTGAACATGAGGTAATGCCTGCTCTATAAACTTTTCTAGCTGCTGGACATCTTTGGAGTGAGACCAAATTATGCGCTTTATGCTTTTAGTGTCTTCTTTCAGTTTGTCCAGCGCTCCATCTTGCTCACTCAACTTGAGTAGAATCGTTGAGAGCATTTCCTCAGTGCGTTCCACCTCCTTGTCCCTATAACTCTTTCTTTCACCAAGAGGGGTATATATGTATCCTTTTTCTTGCACTGAGATTCAATTTTCATCACACTCTTGGCCAATTCATCAACCTGTGTCTTCAGCGTGGCTAGCATGACATCTTTCTCAATCTCTCGCTCAGCTTCAGCCATGTGGTCTAGCAACTGAGCCACTATCATGTAGGGAATATGTGCAATCCCTCCTGGAATTAGTTGATCCAGTAACTGTTTGTTTCCAGGGTAGAGGCTTTTATAGAAACAGTCCAAAAGAACTATGTCAGGGATGCCATAATTTGGGCCTTGAGCTATTAGCCCTTTGAATCTTACCCACGATTTATGTATTTGTTCTCCCTCCAACTGCTTGAAGGTCAGTATGCACTCTTGGATCCTCATTACCTCTAGTGGTGGAAAATCCATTGATTTGTGGGTGCTTACTCAACCTAGTTACACCTTACTTCAAACCACAACTTAACAGATCAAGACCAAGAGTAAGATTAGTAAAACTATGGCTAAAACAGAACGAAAAATTTACTCAACTAAAAATTCTCAAATAACACCACTCCCCGACAGCGGCACCATTTTGATGCTTATCATGACCAACGACACTAACCTACGGTATATGTGTCAACGATCGTCGATAATATAATAACCCAACCAAGGGTTGGGGTCATGTCCCAAGGGAGCGGTTTTGAGAATTGATAGAAAAATAGAATTTACATTTTAACTAGTCGTAGCTAAAGTTATTAACGAACAAAAACATAATAAACTAAAGGGGGTTTTGTAACAAGTACTAAAACAGCAAAATAAATAAGAAAATCAAGTATGAGGAAATGTTCTAGGAATGTGACCGCAATACAAGTTGAGATAAATTGTTGGGTACATGCTTTCGATAGGAAATTTTCAAAAGAATAGTAACTAGGCTAAGCTTTAAATGGAAATAAGTTCCCTCTCGGGCAACTTACCCCGTTTCAAATGCCTTTCTCTCGGACACCTATTTACCGCATGAAGACCAGCCTACGCCTTACCCCACTCACTTTCTCGAGCTGAGTGTTAGGATATGGGACTAGGGCTCACCCTCTCGGGCTGAACCTCATGTCGACCCACTCCTTAGGCCATCAGTCTAGTGGTTTTGATTTCGCGACCTCCCTCTCGGGCATAACCGAAAACACATGGGTGTCTTTGTATTCGCAACTACAAACCATTTATATTAAACCACAACCACTAGGTGAAATCACCATTAAAATACATCTAACCTATTATCAAGCAACACCCAACAAGAATATCAACCCATATTTGCTAAATCACACCCCAAGAATGGGAGTTTCTAGCCACACATAAAGAAATAAGAAATTATAGCTAACATGAAAATGAAATCAACTGGGTATAAGAAATTAAACCTTAAATTAAGCAAAGAAAAATGAATAGAGAAGACCCACTTCCAACTTGGTGAAGAAGAACTCCTTTCTTCAAGTCTCCACAAAACCCTCTCCAAACTTGAGAGAAAAATGTCAGCTAGAATATGTTCTAAAGTGAAAATAATAATAATAATTGTTCCACCCTCAATATCTCTTAAGACTACAATTCTAAATAGTATTTATAGTTTTCACAGATTGTGCTACGGAGGATTGTTCGGCGACATTAGTCGAGATCGCTGATGAACTCGGCGATCCGCCCTTTGGTCAGCTTATCGCCTTCAGTGTCTTGCCTTTAGCATCCTCGTATTCTGGATCATTAAGCGGTATAGTACTGCTTCGCGGAACTAATCGGCGACTCGCCGGCTACTCCTTTCCTCGCCTTTTGATCCACTACCTTCAAGGCTTCGCATACTGGAAAGAAGGGCGGTTCATGTCATTTCGGCGACTCGCGAAGTTAAACTCGGCGATCCGCAGGATTCCATTTCTTGTTCTTTTCAGCCCTATTTGCTCCGTTTTGTGCCTAAGTGTCCATGCTTCCACTAAAACTTCAAATACCTGAAACTTCAACATTTTAATCAGGTATTGAGATAAAACAAGCATTCAAGGACACTATTTCCATTAAAATAAAGCCCTAAATGAGTCCAATTTGTGGACTCATCAGAATACATAAAGAACTACTGCTAGAAAGATGGAGGATGACAATGTGAATCAAGGAGCTCCTCTTCAAGCTCATCAAACTCCGCTTGAATTTTGGTTGAGAATGTGACCCTTGTGGAGTTTAGGTCTACTATACAATTATTGGCTCAATCCGTGATAGGTCAAGCCAATAGAGAAGTTGTAGCTATGGTGAATCATAATATGAAGTCGGCTGCTTCAAGGGTTAGGGATTTTGCTCTAATGAACCCTCCCAAATTTTATGGCTCCAAAGTGGAAGAGGATCTCCAAAGGTTTATCGATGAGGTTTATAAAGTACTTTGCTATCATGGGGGTATCTTCGGAAGAGAAGGCGGAGTTAGCCGCCTACCAACTAAAAGATGTTGCTCAAGTATGGTATGATCAGTGGAAGTGTGAGAGACACGTAGGAGCGGGCCCGGTAGAATGGCAATTATTCAAATCAGCATTTCATGATAGGTTCTTCCCCCTAGAGTTAAGGGAGACTAAGGTACAAAAGTTCATCAACCCTCACCAAGGAAGTATGAGTGTTAAGGAATATGCTCTATAGTTCACCCAACTCTCCAAATATTCTCCAAGTATGTTGGCGGACTCAAGGTCTAAGATGAGTAGGTTTATGTCGGTTGTGTCCGACTTGGTTGAAAAAGACTGTCGTACGGCAATGCTCCTCCATGACATGGATATCTCAAGGCTTATGGTGTATGCTAAACAAATTTAGGATTCTAAAATCAAGGAAAATAATAGAGAGGTGAAAAGAGCTAGCACTGGTAATGGGAACTTCTCCAATGTTAGGTATGATGGACAAGGTCGACCAAGGTTTAGATAAAGGTTTTCCAACCAAGGTTCCTCTAGTGCTCCACCCAAGGGTCAACAAGGATAGGGTGTCTAACCCTAAATCCCAAGAAGGTAATAGTAGTGGCTCTTATGTAAATAGGCCTAATTGTGCAAAGTGTGGAAAAAAAGCATGATTGTAAGTGACTAGTTGGTGTGGATGGGTGTTTTAGTTGTTGAAAGAGTGGCCACAAGATGAGAGATTTTTCGATGATCAAGAATAAGGTGAGATAAGACAAGCAAGCTACTCCAAGTGGTTCAAACTCCAATGCCCCAAAGCAAAACCGCTTTTATGCTATTCAATCCCGAGGTGACCAAGAGAGCTCCCCGAATATGGTGACTGGTATGTTAAAAGTCTTTATTATTGATGTATATGCCTTGTTAGATCCCAGTTCTACTTTGTCCTTTATGACACCTTATGTGGCCATGAAGTTTGATATGCTCACCGAAGTGTTATTAGAACCTTTTTGGGTCTCTACCCCGGTTAGTGATTCTGTGGTGGCTAAAAGGGTTTGTAGAAGATATCTCATTTCCATGTCCCATAGAGTTACTCTTGTAGACTTGGTAGAGCTTGACATGTTAGACTTTGAGGTGATTCTTGGAATGGATTGGTTGCATGCATGTTATGCCTTTATCGATTCTAGAACTTCGGTGGTTAGATTCCAATTTCCAAATGATCCTATCTTAGAGTGGAAAGGGGGAAATTCTATACCTAGAGGTCAATTTGTGTCCTACCTTAAAGCTAGAAAGATAACCTCCAAAGGGTGTATTTACAATCTTGTTAGGGTGAGGGATGTAGATTCTGAAACCCCTTCTCTTGAGTCGGTTCCAAAAGTTAATGAGTTCCCAGAAGTTTTCCCCAATGATTTGCCCGGTATTCCTCCTGAGCGGGAAATAGATTTTTGTATTTACCTTCTTTCGAATACGCAACCTATCTCTATTCCTCCTTATGGAATGGCTCAGGCGGAATTAAAAAAGTTGAAAGAGCAACTAAAGGATTTGCCAGATAAAGGTTTCATCTGAGCGAGTATCTCTCCATTGGGTTCTCCCGTGTTGTTTCTTAGAAAGAAAGATAGGTCTCTCAGAATGTGCATTGATTATCATCAATTGAATAAAGTGACCATCAAGAACAAATATCCTCTTCCGAGAATTTATGACTTGTTTGACCAACTTCAAGGGGATAGTTATTTCTCTAAGATTGATCTTCGTTCGGGTTATCACCAATTGAGGGTGAGAGGGGTTGATATTTCCAAGACGGCTTTCCGAACTCAATATGGTCATTATGAATTCCTAGTAATGTCGTTTGGGTTGACTAATGCTCCGGCGGCGTTTGTGGACTTGATGAATAGAGTGTTTATGCAATACCTAGACATGTTTGTGATTGTGTTTATTGATGATATTTTGGTCTATTCAAGGAGTGAGAATAAACATGTGGACCATTTGAGAATTTTGTTGCAAGTTCTTGAGGACAAACAATTTTTTGTAAAGTTTAGCAAGTGTGAATTTTGGTTAGGGTCTGTAGATTTTCTTGGTCCTATTGTGTCAAGCAAGGGGATTGAGGTAGATTCTCAGAAGACAGATGCGGTCAAGAGTTGTCCTAGACCTCTAACTCCTTCCGACATTAGAAGCTTTTCGGGTTTGGCCGGTTACTATAGAAGGTTTGTTGAAAAAATTTCTTCCATCACTTCTCCTTTGACGGTGTTGAATCAAAAGAAAGCTAAGTTTATGTGGTCGGAAGCTTGTGAGAAAAGTTTCCAAGAGTTGAAAGATATACTTACTTCCGTTCTGGTGTTAACCTTACCGGAAGGTACAGATGGTTTTGTGGTGTATTGTGATGCCTCTAGAGTGGGGTTGGGATGTTTGCTCATGCATAATGGTAAAGTGATTGCCTATGCTTCAAGGCAACTTAAAGTCCATGAGTAGAATTATCCTACCCATGATCTTGAGTTCGCGGCGATTGTGTTTTCCTTAAAAATATGGAGGCATTATTTGTATGGGGTCCATGTGGATGTTTTCACCGATCACAAGAGTCTACAATATGTGTTTAGTCAAAAGAAATTGAATCTTTGTCAACGAAGGTCGTTAGAATTATTGAAGGATTATGAAATAAGTGTCCTTTAACACCCCGTCAACGCTAATGTGGTAGCGGATGCACTTAGTAGGTTGTCCATTGGCAGTGTGGCTTATGTAAATGATGAAAAGAAAGAATTGGTTCGTGATGTGCATAGGTTGTCCCGACTAGGTGTTCAACTAGTGGATTCAACTAAGGGTGGTGTCATGGTCTATAATGGTTCCGAATCGTCCTTTGTGATGGATGTGAATTCTGAACTAGGCCTTGATCCTATATTAGTTGATTATAAAGAGTCGGTAATTAAGAAGTCCGTTGAGGCTTTCTCCTAAGGGGGAGATGGGGTGCTTAGGTACCAAGGTCGTTTATGTGTTTCGAATGTTGATGGTTTGAGGGAACAAAATTTAGAGGAAGCTCATAGTTCTCGATATTCTATTCATCCGGGAGCCACCAAGAAGTATTGTGATCTACGGGAAGTCTATTGGTGGAATGGTATGGAGAAACATATTGCGGGATTTGTAGCCAAATGTCCTAATTGTCAACAAGATAACGTTAAGCATCAAAGGCCGGGAGGCTTGTCCCAAGATATAAGTATTCCCACTTGGAAGTGGGAAGATCTAAATATGGACTTTATTGTGGATTTGCCTCGCACCCGAAGGCAACATGATTCTATTTGGGTCATTATAGATCGGATGACAAAATTAGCCACTTTATTTCCGTCAAGGTTTCTTTTTCGGCGGAAGACTATGCTAAGTTGTATATAAGGAAAATGGTGAAATTGCATGGAGTTCCACTATCTATTATTTCCGATAAAGGTACTCAATTTACTTCTCAATTTTGGAAGTCATTCCAGAAAGGGCTTGGTACTAAGGCTAAGCTTAGCACGACTTTTCATCGCCAAACCGATGGGCTAGTAGAGTGTACCATCCAAACATTGAAAGATATGTTAAGGGCATGTGTTATAGACTTCAAGGGTAATTGGGATGACCAATTTCCATTAATAGAGTTTTCCTACAATAATAGCTATCACTCAAGTATCGGTATGTCTCCCTTTGAAGCCTTGTATGGTAGAAGATATAGGTCTCTGGTTGGTTGGTTTGAGGTAGGTGAAGTTGCTTTGATAGGTCCCGAGCTAGTTTATGAAGCCATTGAGAAAGTTTGGCTCATTAGAGAGAGGTTAAGAACGGCTTAAAGTAGACAAAAGTCTTATGCTGATGTAAGAAGAAGGGATCTAGAATTTGAAATTAATGATTGCGTCTATCTGAAAATTTCACCCATGAAGGGTGTGACGAGATTTGGCAAGAAAGGGAAACTTAGTCCCCGGTATGTAGGCCCATACCAAATTTTGAAACGTATTGGAAAGTTTCCTATGAGTTGGATTCGCCAAATAAGTTGGCTCCGATTCATATGGTATTTTATGTTTCTATGTTTAAGATGTGTATTGGAGATCCGGCATCCATTATTCCCCTAGAAGGGTGGGAGTTGACGAAAGTCTTTCATATGAAGAGGTTCCGGTAAGATCCTAGACCGGCAAGTCAAGAGATTAAGAAACAAGGAAATAGCTTCTGTGAAGGTTTTATGGAGGAATCACTTAGTTGAGGGTGCTACTTGGGAGGCCGAGGCCGATATGAAGTCCCGATATCCTCATTTCTTTCCTTCTACTCCTATTAAAGCTTGAGGTAAGTAGTTCCTTTTGAGTTTTCGTGTTTTGGGATTCATGTGTGTTATATGTGTTTTTCCATGATTTCCTTATGTTATGCATGTTCTTGATGAAATTCATGTTTAGTAAGAAAATGAGTTTTTATGATTGATTTTCCTCATGTTGTTGTGCATTGAGAAAGAGTTGCCCATATGCTTCATGAGATGAATTATTGAACATGTTTTAGTATGCTTTTGAGAGTAAATTGCATATTGGATCCATGACCTTTTGTTGAGCATGCTTTTAGTTTGGAGAAGGTAGTTCCTCCTATGAATATGAGAAATGTTGAGTTTTCATGCATAATGGGTTGTTAGATGTAGTTCCTACTTCCTTGTGATGCGTTGGTTATGTTTAAGTGGGAGTTGATGTTTCCTCCTTTGAATTGTGCATTATTTTGATGTTTCATGCATCATGGGCTGCGAGTCTTGAGTCTTTATTTCCGTAAGGTGTCTAGATCGTCATTCGAGGAAGAATGTTCCCTAGGGGGAGATATTGTAACACCCCGCAAACTAGTAGGCTAAGATAGAGCTTAACATGAGGGTTAGAGTCGTAAATGTAACTCCTCGTACTTAAAAAGAAAGGGTTTCGTGTTGGAACGTCAAGGTACGACCCCCAAGGACCAACCATGGGTCCTTGAGGTGGACCCTAGAAAAATGTCTGGACAGTGACCAACGAAGGGGACCTACGCCCCGTTGGTCAGTCCATGATCGTGGGTGAGGGGGACGTAGGTCAAGCCTTGAAAACCCACTCTTTGAACCCCGACCCACGCTTCACCAGCATGGGTTGTGGGTCCAACCACGGTTCGTCAATGAGGGGCGTGGATGTGGCCTAGAAACTGCTTTTTAGCAATTAAGTTTAGGGGTACTTTGGGGTTTTCTGGTTTTAAATAATATTAAGTGATGTCGTTTTAGCCTAAATTAGATCACCTATATAAGGATTTAAACCCACTAAATTAAGTTATCCAAGTCATTATTTCGAAATCACCAAAAAGAACCCAATTCCCTCTCAAATATTATCTCTCTAGAACTTCAAGGAAGAAGAAAAAGGAAGTTGGAGCTAGGGTTCAAGGAGCAAGGTTTTCTTCTCAAATTCATTGGATTTCATTGCTAAGGTATGGTAGCTCATCATCCATGGATATAATAAATCCATGGAGCTCCTTCAAAATCCCAATTTCAAAGTAGAAATTCCCCAAAAGCTAGGGTTTGTTTCCAAGTCATGGATTCCTTTCAAAAACGATTCTAATGTTTGAATTACTTTATATTATGAGTCAATTGATGATTTATTATAGTTTTTATGTTGAAATCCCCAAGAATCAATGAAATCCCCATATTCTCAATTTATGATCTTGTGATGTAGGTGAATTGATGAAAGAAGAATATTATGAGATTATGGTTGTAGTAATTGAGTTATTTGAATTATGTTATTATCCATGTTTAATGTAGTGAATTATATATGTGTTGATTCATATGAGTTATGACCCTTGAAAGGGCAAATTATGATATTATTCATGATTTATGAAGTTTGGTATATGCTTTAAGAACACCTTGAGAGTGAAATGAATATGATTATGATCTAGTTGTTGTGTTGTTGAAAGGTTATCCACACATACACACTTATGTATGATTATGATATGATGTGAAAGTTTTTCTCACAATATGATTATTCTAGGGTTGAAAGGCTTTCTCACCTATTGAATCTATATATAGACATAGACGGTGAAAGGTTATTCTCACACATGATCTAATGAGGTATCTTATGAATTATGTTGAATTCAGTGTCAAGACATTCTTCCATGAATATGAACTTAAGTCAAGACTTAATATGAACTCCGTGAGAATTAATGCTTAGCACTGAGTGGATATTGAATATGAGATGGAAGAATGTGCGCTAGTTGAGTTCGGCTTCCCAATGGGACCTTTTACGGTAGTTGAGTCTGGGTTCCCAAAGTGGGTCTCATGAGATGGAAACCCTCTACCTTAGTTGAGTCCGAGTTTCTAGTAGCAATATCCTTATTCCATAAACTATGTGCCCCCATAAGTCATTTAGCTAGTGGATCCACCTAAGCTAAGAGTATGGTTCTACCTTAGGCAAGTAGAACAACTCCTTTTCGGTGTGGGGTAGACACCAGATTCAATGTTAAGCTTACATGGTCTGTGTCGGTTAAGGCTTATTCCCACTAAGACAACAATATGAACAAGAATATGAATTATGAACTATGGTTACTCAAGAAGCTTAACTTAGCATGGGTAAGATTATGGGGTCTTATTCATGCATTGCACAAGTATGCTTTAAGGGTATTTATGATATGTTCCTCTTATGTTATGATGATCTATGAATTTATTATGCTTATGACTTATGCTTTTTCACTATCTTCAAAATGATGTTTTAACTTAGTAAATTGCATGCATTCAAATGAAATGTCCATTTTAGCATGTTTTCAAGGTTTTTATGCATGGCTATCATACTTAGTGCATTTTTGTACTAACCCCTACTTTTCGTACATTTTCCCCAAGTGTAGGGTCCGGTTCTCAAGGTGATCATCGTTATGGCTAAAGCTTGGATTTGCTTATTCTCCTAGCTTGTTGGTGAGTCCTCATGATTTGAGGACGGATGTTATCTCATTGTAGTTCTTTTCTTGTATTTCCTTTGCGGACTATGTTGTATGGGTTGTGACCCTATTTCATTCAAAGTATTGTAATAGATGGCTATTTTGAGACAAGTCTAGACTTCCTATTTCCTTTATGAAATATTTTTACTTGAAATGCATTTTTACTCTTTATTGTTCTATTCTTATCTTATGATATGCTAAGTGGCTTATGTGGGACCCTTTGAGGGTTCTATGTGCCTTGTTACGTCTAGGGGATACCCTGGGTCATGACACTTAAATAGGCTCGAGATATAAGGAGAACAGACTGTTTTAGAGGAGCATAGTCTTTCGATTGATGGAGTCATGAGTGCCTACTAGACTATTTGGGAAACTATCAAGTTTTATAAGTTTGAGAAATTTACAAAGCTCAGACAACCCTAAGTGTCCAAGTGGTCACTGAGTTCAATGACGCCTATGCTAAGGCCCTACCTAAGAAGAGAAAGGGCATTATATGGAAGCCCTTGGATGAAGTTGACGTGTTGGGAAAGATGGTTCAGTATCACGTGGGGAAGAATAACACAATACTATGCACCCCTTCCACTCATGAGATACCTACCAGATTCGGATGCATAGAGATCTTGATGTCATAAAAGGGTTCTTAGCCACATTTATATATGATGAGTCTTCTCCCTCCATGATAGCTGAAGGTGCTAAATATAAAAGAAGGACCTAAATATTGTGGACCGGTATTGGTTCGGGTTCATTAGCAACAGCATCATGATGTCCTAGAATGAATCAATACGCTAGCATTTGAAGGTAGTGATAGTGGGCACTATCATCGATGAGGAGGAGATCAATGTAGGTACCATCAATGTAGAGGAGATGTTGATACGGGCTAGGAAAGAGAAGACCTCCCTTGTTTTCCCGGTTCTCATTACACAGCTGTGTTAGAGGGCAAGAGTTCCCTTTCAGGGGAAGTCTGATGAGGATCACACCAGCCTCTTCAATTGACATTCGGAGGATTGAGGTTGAGTATTTGAGGGATGATGTGGCTCGGAGGAAGCCACCACCACGAGACACTGCGCCGTAGTTTATCTTAATACACTATTTGTTGAGGCTAGAACACCTGCTCCTTCTGTGAAGCAGGCGGTATATCTACACCCTCTGTTCTGCCTTCTTCTACTTCTGCTCCTGCTACTACTGTATGTGTTGATGCTATTACTAGGCACCCCCACTCCTATCACCCGTCCCCTTTTGACCCAGGCCATGATATATCATATGGGAAGCCTTGCCCGGTTGGTAGATGTTAGAGTCACACAAGTTGAAATGGACATGCCTAGAATTATTGATAATTCTATTGAGAAAGTATTTGCTCCATTGAGAGACAAGGTCAGTAGGTGTGAGAGGGTGATACAGAGACATGGTGTGAGGTTGAATAACCTCACTACGTGACTTGAGGCCCAAGAAAAGGCCATGAGTAGTTATGGTGCACTAGGAACCATGAGAGATGAGCGAAAGTGACTCAGTTTCAGTCCACAGACATATCGATGATGTGGGGTGAAGTTCCCCTACCGAATGCACCTACCTCCATGCCACCACAGATGCCATGTAGTGAGCCAAATCCTAGTGTGCATCCTGAGATAACTACGACTATTGATATTGTTGTTGGTGAGGATGTCTAGAGGGTGAGGATGATTTAGACAATGAGACGGACGAGGAAGAGTTGAGAGCAAGGAGCATGGGATTGCACAAACTTTGATTGAGATGTAGGAGACTAAGGAGATCATTTTTCAGATGACCCTGGAGAGATCCCTTCAGGAGACTTCAGTGGCTGGTACGAGTGGAGTTTCTTCAGACTCCACCATTCCTCTGAGTGTTGTGCTGGGCACTACTGCCCAATTGAGACTTCACTGCTACCTCCCGTTATCCTATTGTCGGGCATTGATGCCCCGGATGTTGCTTCCCTTTTGAAGACTCCGGATCAAAGTGCTCCACAGGCTTAGCAAATTAGGGTGGACCTTCCATCTCACCCTATCGTACTTTAATTATCATCACAATAAGGACACCGCTTGTTTATTTTTTGTGGGGTAAGGGCCTTTAATCCAATATTCCCCTTTTTTATTAAATTTTGTTACTTTTTGTTTTGTATAATTGTATTAGTTTACTTTTGTTTATATTATAGTGTTTCTTTTGGTTGAGTGCATCTCATTTGTCTATTTCATTCCATCTTGATTTTGCAACCTCCCGTGATTTCTGAAAATCATCCCCCATGATTTCTGAAAATCATAAAATGCTTGAACTTTTCATTAATAATGATTTGAAGATCGATTGTGTTCAATATCGATGTCTTGAATGGTACTCATGATGAGCATGATGTAGAGTGTTGGTGTTGCGAGAATGAAATCTATGTTGTTGCACTTTTGAGCGATCTCTTTGAATCTTTTGTTGACTAGTTGTGTTTTTATGTGAGCCTTACAATAAGCATCAAAGTACGTTTTTGATCTTTTGGGATGTTCTAAATTTTGAAGTGCCATGTGTGGTGAGATCTTACTTGAAATCATGTGTGTGGAGTCCTAGAATTTTCCTTGTTAGTCAAATTGTTGAAATCTTGGTGAATATGAGGCATGATCTTGGGCAACAATTAAAAGAGGGAACCCAAATGTCCATAATCTTTTGTGACTACTTTGTGAGGGTGTGCATCCATTTTGGAACCTTTACTTGGCAAAACCAAAAGAAAACCTCTTGAACCAAATTGTCCCTACATTCTCATCTAAAATCATTTTTGAAGCATTGTTATATTTGAATAGACAACTTAGGCCAAAATCCTATGATGGGGTATAGAAATGGAGGAATGAAAGAAAAGTAAAGGGAAAAGAAAGATGAAATGAGACTCAACTTTGAAGTTTGTTACAGAAAGAAGGAACACCTCCTTATAAAAGAAGAGAAAAAGAGTCATTGTGATGAAAATTCTTGGAAAAAATAAAATGAAAAATATAAGTGATGAAATAATTGGAATTCCAAATAAATTGAAAGAAAAGTCAAAGTTTGAGTTCTCAAATGAAAAAGAATGAAAAGAATTTGAGAAGAGGTGAAGATGATTGCAACAATACTTTGAAAAGGTAAAGTCACCAAGCTAAATTAAGCATACCTTAACCCTCAGCCTCATTACAAGCCTAAAGACCCTTGAGATCTTGCATGATCTAAGTTGTGTGATGATTGGAAAATATGGGCAAACCTATGGGACAAAGCTTGCATGTGTTTCTCTTTTGAGAGAGTGAGAGTTGCATAGATTCTCTGTGTCTTTGTTGATTTTCTTTGTGAGAGCATGTAATCATTCTTGATGTGAGGGAACTTGAATGCATTCATTGAAACATGGTCTTACATTAAACAAGAAGCTAGAGTGAGTTTGAGCTTGTGTTGAGATCGACTAGTCATTTTTTGAAGCTTTTTTATCATGATTGAGTGTGGCATGTTGTTGAGAGTAGTCTTGTTATATCACTTGAATGTTAGCTCTGATTGAGTACTACTGTAAACACTCTTATTGAGCTAATTGTGTTCTTGATTTACTTGAGCACAATCAAAAGTTTAAATTGGGAGTGTTGAAGAGTGGTAGATTTGTACTCATTTGAGGTCTATTTAGCTCGATCGTTAGTGTCCTCAATGCCTAATTTTGTTCTACTCTCATGATATGTTGATGATTTGGAGCTATGAATGCAAATGGAAAAGGAAAGGATTGATGTTTGAATGAATGACCAAAAATACAAAAAGAACTTCAAACAATACATTGTTGATCGCCAAACGAGAAAACCCAAAGGTTCATACCTTTTGTGACTACCTTGTGAAGGTGTGTAACCATTTTGTCACTATTTGAGCCCAAACTGTTGGTTGACAACCTTGTTGAAAATTCTTAAGTCATATTGTCCCTAACTTCTCACCCATAAATCTTTTTAGAAGCATTATTTGTTTGAATAGACAACTTAGGCCAAAGCCTAAGTTGTGGGTGTAGAAAGGAAGAAGAAAAGAAAACCAAGTGGAAGGTAAAGACAGGAAAGTGAGACTCCACTTTGAAGTGTGTTACAAAAAGAAGGAACCCCTCCTTATTAAAAAAAGTGATGAGCCAAAATTTGAAAATTTAAATGAAAAAAGAAAGTGGGATGAAATAAAAGAGGTATTGATAACGCTTAAACTACTCTTTAGAACAAATCAAAAGAGTAAGAGATCGTCGTCAATATAAAATACCCAACTAAGAGTTGGGGTCAAATTCCACAAGGATTAGTGTGAGGCTAAGAATCTAAGAAATGAATTAAGCTATAACTAATATAATGTAGCAATGAGCAAATTGGGTTGATCATTCCACCAACATTTATCATATAATTTCAATATCAAGTATGAGCTACAAACTTAATAAAACAAACTTTAAATAATATTAATCAAATCTAGGGGTGTAGGGGTGTGTATTGATGCTAATTAGGGGTAAAATTGCATTGCTCGGTAAAGCTTAACAACAAAGGATAAGTTGGGTCATCTTCAATAATGCTAATCTTCTTCCGATCTTATAGCTTTAGTTCATAAAATCTCCTTTCGGTCTCATTTATGTGATTTACATACCAACCCATTACTTTATCCACCCATCAAAAAAGAGTGCATAAATTATACCTCTTAGGATAGCAGCCATGGGTTTGCTGAAATTAAGTAATTATTATCAACACCCACTTTGATTTCAATGTCTAATTGTCAATTACAAGAGTAATGTTCTAAACCCAAATTGAAGAGCATTACCCAAGAGTTTCTCTCTCAAAAGTTCTAAAATGTAAAAACTATAAAAGATGAGATAGATCTACTTCCTCTCTCTTCCCAACAATTTGAACTTTCTAAGAAGACTCTTCTGTGTCCCGTTCGACAACATTAGTCGGGCTCATTGCACTGACTAGGCGGATTTCCTTTCTTGTCGTTCAGTTCGCCCTTTACTCTATCTCAGCTTCAAGTGTTTGAACCTCAGTCAATGGACTCGATGGAAAACGCCTTTCACATTGGGCGGATCGCCAAATATCCTCTTTGTTTGCCTTTTAAGCCTTCATTTTTTCTTCCAAGTACTGTCACATTCGGTGATGGACAACATGTTTGCCTTTGAGTTTAGTGGATTGTTGATGCACCTATTCTTTGCCCATTAATCTTAACAGTTGGACCATAAACACTTGCCCATTTTGGCAAAATGAACCCATTTGGATGATTCGCCCTTTCGATTAGGCAATCAACAATGTAGAGTTTATAGTTTTTTCATTTTTTTGGCATTCTTTTAAACATTCATCCTTGCCTTATCCCTTATCCTTCATAGCTGCAAATCATCAACATATCATTATAATAGGGCATAATTAGGCATTGTGGACACTAATTGTTGAACTTGATTGGCCTTAAGTGAGTGTAAATCTACCATTCATCAATCCCCCCAACTTAAAATTTATTTTGTCCTCAAGTAAATCAAGAATACAACTAGTTCAACAAGGGTTTCTACAACAGTTCTCAATGAGAGCTAACAAGCAAGTGCTATTACAAGAATACTCTCAATAACCTGCAATACTCAATCATGATCAAAAAGCTTCAAATGATGACTAGCCAGTATCAAACCAAAGCAAGCTCACTATATCATATTTTCTAATGCAAAACCATGTTTCAACAAATGCATTTGTTCCTTCAAATAAAGAACAATTCCAAGCTCTCACAAATCAAATCATTAAATAAGTATGGAATCAATACAATTCTCACTCTACCAAAAGAGAAATACATGCAAGTTTAATCCCATAGATTTTCCCATATTTTCCAATCATCACATATCATAGTCCATGCAAGATCTCAAGGGTAATTTAGGTTTATAATGGGGAGGGTTAAGGTATGGTAAATTTGGCTCAGTGGCTTCACCTTTTCAAAGCATCGATGACATCATCTTTACCTCTTCTCAAGCTCTTTTCGTTCTTTTTCATTTGAAAACTCAAAACTTTGACTTGTTAATCATTTTATTGGAAACCACTTTTTATTTCCCAAACTCTCTTTTTTATTAAAATTTTTCAAAAGTTGCATCATCACAGTCTTTATTTATATATATAAATATATATATATAACGAGGGGTTCCTTATTTTTGTAACACACTTCAAAGTTGAGTCTCATCTCATCTTTATTTTTCTTCCACTTGGCTTTTCTTCCTCCTTCCTTTCCACGCCCTCAACTTAGGATTTTGGCCTAAGTTGGCTATTCAGAAAAACCTATGCTTCATAAAGGATTTTGGGTGAGAAGTTGGGGATGACTTCGTTTAAGAGGTTTCAATATGGTTATAAAAAAAAAGGCTCAAATGGTTACACACGCTCTCAAGGTAGTTACAAAAATGATATGAAAATTTTGGTTCCCTCTCAAAATTTTGTGCCCAAGATCATTCTTTATACTTACCAAAGTTAGACAATTGGACTAACAAGGCAAAATTTAGGATTCCACAAGCATGCTTCCAGGTAAAACCTCACACACATAGAACTTCAAATACAATTATTTAGCACAACCTGACAAGATCAAAAGCTTATGTGTGATGTTCATTGCAAGGCTCACATCAAAAACAGATAAAGTCAACACAAGATTCAGAAAGATCATTCAAAAGTGCAGCCACACCAATATCTTCTTGAAATTTGAACAATAAACACAATGCTCATCATATATACTATTCAACACATCGATATTGAACATAATCAATTCTAGATTTATTATCAATGAAACACTCACAAAGTAAAGGATAGCGAGAGAAAAGTGCAACTAACACTATTTAGCATAGGTTGGGCATCCAAAGTGCCTCTCACCCCACCAAAAGAAAAGTGTACTGTTCTCAATGCAAAAATAACAAAATGAATGAGTTTCTATTGATGGAATTCCTGAACGCCTGAAGTTTGAGGTCGCCGACCAAGTCGGTGGATCGCCACCCTTCGACAGATCCCCGACCATGAATGTAGCATATTATAAATTTGTTTTCAAATTGCTAAGCTACAGACTGATCACCTAAAGTAGAAAGGAACATCACTGAATTTCCATGTTTATCGCTGAAGTTGACCGTACATCCTCTAATTTGTGCAGTTCATTGGGCAAACTGAATCAGTTTCGCCTAACATCATCGGAGGGTCGCCAATTTAGGGGTTTAGGTCACTGAATTTGATAGTACACTCATGATGTTGACCTTCCCAAAGGGAGAACTCGCTGGAGCTCCACTTAGTGACTTTGGCAGATCGCCCGATGGGTCACTCTATTGCCTACCTTTCATCCATCCTGCACAAGTGACACCCACATTATTGAAAGCCACTAATACTTGGGTTGCCTCCCAATAATTACATGATTTAACGTCGTGGCACAACGTGAATATAGTTCTAAGCATCATACAAGTACAACATTTCATCAACTCTCACATCACGACCCTCCCCAGAGTATACCTTTAACCTTTGGCCATTAATTTTTAATTTAACACCCTTCACATCTTCAATTTTGATTGCTCCGATCCCATACACCTTAATGACTGTGTACGGACTACTTGAACTTTAGCTTACTCGGGAAGAGTTTCAATTGTCAATTAAGAAGTAGGACTAGTTCACCCACTCTAAACTCCCGATGTAGGATCTTTGCATCATTCCACCATTTTACTTTTTCCCTTTATAGAGTGCGGAGCTCTCATATGATTGTAATCGAAACTCATCCAATTCAAGTAGTTGACTCACATGATTTTGGCTGCCACTTCCCAATTCCTCTTCAGTGCCCATAACACTTCGTGCTCTAATTCAACCAGAAGTTGACAGGCCTTCCCAAATACCAATTTGTATGGAGACATTCCAATGGGGGATTTGAAGGCAGTTCGATAACCCCAAAGTGTGTCTTCAAGCTTACTAGACCAATCAGAGTGATGGACATTCACTTTTTTTTTGCTAAGATGATCATTCCCGATTGAACACCTCAACTTTCCTACTTGATTATGGATGGTACTGTGTTGTGACTTTGAGTTTTACCACAGACTTAGAAGTGTTTCAGATTGGCGATTGCAAATATGAGAGCCATCATCACTTATACTAGCCCTTGGGGTTCCAAACCTTGTGAAAATATTCCTCTTGAGGAACTTTGTGATATTTGTCCCTTCATTTTTTGGCAATGATATTGCTTCCACCAATTTGGATACATAATCTTCTACCACGAGAATGTACTTGTTCCCAAAATAACAGGGAAATGCACCATGAAATAAATTCCCCAAATATCAAACACCTCAATCTCGAGAATATGTGACAAAGGTAACTCATATTGCCTTGAAAGTCACCCCTTCATTTGACAGTGTACGCAACACTTACAAAAGGCATGGGCGTCTTTGAACATTTTGGGCCAAAAGTAACCACATAGCAAAACTTTAGAAGTTGTGTGTATGCCCCATGATGTCCTCCTACTGGCGAAGCATGGAAAGCTTCAAGTATCTCTTGCACCTCCACTTTAAGCACACAACGCCAAATTACATTATCAGCACATTCCACCAAATGGAAAGGTTCATCCAATATATACCTCTTCACATCAAATAAGAATTTCCTCTTTTGATGACTACTCAAGCCTTCATGTAACAAACCACATGGAATGAAGTTCGCATAATTGGCATACCAGGGTATTGAGGTTTGAGAAATCATCACTACCAATTCATCAGGGAAACAATCATCGATGTCTCTTCCCTCAGCCGCTATAGCACTTGCTTCAAGCCTTAATAGGTGGTCAGCTACTTGGTTTTCACAACCCTTTCTACCCCTTACTTCAAAATCAAACTCTTGGAGAAGAAGCACCCACTAGATAAGTATAGGTTTATCTTATTTGTTTTCCCTCAAGTATCATAGAGCATCATGATCTGTATGCACAATTGCTTTGGTACCCAATAAATATGCTCTAAGTTTTTCGAACCCATATACGATGGCCAGCAACTCTTGCTTTGTGACAGTGTACTTCTTTTGAACGCTATACAAGGTCTTGTTAGCATAATATATGGGGTGAAAGAACTTTTTCTTCCGCTGACCAAGAACAGCGCCAAGTGCCAATCCTCTAGAATCGCACATCATTTCAAATGGGAGATTCTTTTAAAGGGTTGTATAGTAAGGGATGAAACAAGTTTCTCTTTCAAGCTCACAAAATCCTTTAAACACGCAACATCAAATTTGAAAGCACTTTCCTTTTCAAGCAGCCTAGATAATGGAATAGCAACTTTGGAGAAATCTTTGATGAAGCACCTATAAAACCCGACATGCCCAAAAAAACTTCTTACTCCCTCTACCGATATTGGAGGAGGTCCTTAACAAAGTGTGACATGCCAATAGTGCATGGGATAGTAAAAGCTCTGGGATCCTCCTTCTTTTGCACTAACAATCTAGTAACAATGGCACTACAATGCTGCAACTTATCATCACCTTCAAAACTGACAGCCCTCTTTTTGGTCACAAGATCTTTCATGAACTTAGCATATTCGAGCATCTGTTCTAGTGCTTCAATTAAAGGAACATTTATCGATAATTGCTTCAACATGGATATAAACTTGGGATACTTTTATTCTTCAGTTTTCTTGACTAATCATTGTTAGAAGGGAGGCAGAGGTCTTGGCATTTGAATGATCTTTTGAGTAACTTCAGCTTTCTTCTCATTTTGATCCTTTGGTTGTTCCACTACTTCAACTTCATCCTCTTCGAGTTCATTTTCCCTTTCCACACTAGTCGGTATAGGAGGGTCAATAGTCTATTTTCCACCCCTAGTAGTAACTACCATGCAATGTCCATCATTCTTTGGATGATGGATGGTATTACTGGGAAGTGTTCCTTGTTGACGCGGATTGCACATGATCAGATAATTGTCTCAGTTGTTGCTCAATCTATCTAATATTGCATGTGAATCTACCTTTTTCTCAATGCTCGATAAGTCAGTACACATCTCTTTCACATTGTCATCAGTTGAGTCAAACCTTTTAGTCATCTTAGCCATCATATCCTCAATACGATTAAAACTTGATCCTCCATCTCGATTCCCTAGTTGAAAATAAAGGCTAGTCTTATCATTTTTGTTATTATACCCATTCTTGTTGTAGTTATTATCACGATTATAGTTCCCATCACAATTGTAGTTCCTTTCACGATTTTAATTATTGTAGTTTCGGCCTTTATTTCCTTGACTTTGGCACCAAATATCCTGATTGTATGCTTGGGCATTGGTCTGGAAACCCCCATCTGATCATTCACAAAATTTGCATCTTCTTCGTATATATACTCATCAGGCGGTGGAACTTTATTTTGATAATGTACTACATTAACTTTCTCCGCATTCCCACTCACATGTTTCAGTACTAAGACAACCTTTGTTCTCAACTACGCCATCTCTTCACGAATATCATCATTGGATTGATTTTGTGTGGCTTGTATAGAAAAAGTGCTCTTTGTGGTAGCCGATTGTTTCTGGCAATCTTCTCCAGCTTCTCTGTTATTTGCATAAATGTGTTAGCTTCGTACGATCCTCCATAAATAGTTTACAACACGGCTTTACCATTGTCATTTAATCCTCTGTAAAAGAACTCGTTGAGCGATTCATCATCAGTTAAATGATTTGGAACACTGCTCATATAGCCTTTAAATGTGTCTCATGCATCACTAATTGATTCTCCAAGTGAAGCCACAAAATTATGGATTCTTTCTTTAAGCTTCATCTTCTTTGACACCGGAAAATATTTATCTAAGAACACTTGGTGTAGCTCGTTCTAAGTGGTGATTGAGTTATACGGTAGCTCAGATAACCATATGGAAGCATCACTTGTCAATGATAGTGGAAACACCCTTAACCCAATTGCATCCATTTCTAGATCTGATCTTCCCACACTACTCATACAAACATTGGTGACTTTACTTAGATGAGCATATGGGTCCTCAGATAGTAGCCTAGCAAACAACCCTCTAGACATAAGCATTTGCATCAAATTGCTGGTGACAATTAACGTAAGACCGAGTGGCAATGGGGGTACAACAATACTACCCATTGATCCTGTAATTTTATGGTCAACCATGTAGTTATGACGCATATCGGGTGCTTGTCGATTTTGCACTCTCTCAAGATTATCAAATGAAGGGCTATTTGGAATGTTTCTAGGCACTTCCACTACTCCCAGACATTGGACTCCAGGCACCTTATCATGACCCTCTCTATTTGGATCATCATCTAGTCCCATATTATGACATGGTCTAGTCATTCTTCTAAGAGTTCTTCTTAATTCCAGATCGTAAGGGGTCATGGGACTACCTTGACACCGTGTACTTGGCATACACTGAGAATAAGACCTATAGAAAACAAAACAAAAATAAAATGTAAATCATGAAATAATTGACTAAAGTGCAATCACAAAATTAGTCTAATATAAAAGCCTTATTCTCTGGCAGCGGCGCCAAAATTTGATACGCCCAAATTACACCTCCCTAAAGAAGTATAAGCGGTTGTTGTCAAATAAAGAACCTAATAGAGGTTAGGGTCGATCCCACAAGAAATACGTTCTAGACTTAGGCCAATTTACTGTTGATTGTACTTTTAGTTAGATTATTTCCATAAAAAGGGGATTTTGTAACACAAAATAATTATTGATTAATTTTAGCAAAATATTACCAAGTAAACAAGATTCGCAGATTTGTAAGATCAATATAAGAGGAAACTAGGGTACATGTGTTCCCTACAAGTTCTTAACGCAATAAATCTTATAATAATAACCATTTCTTAGTGTTTGACATGCAAAGTCGGTAAGTTAGGTATCTCTTAAGTGATTGGTCGTCCAAGTAGGAAATTTCACCATACAACTTGGTCGGTCTACAAGTATATGTTCTACTAACCCTTACCCTTGTCCCCAAATTAGCCCTCGCATCTTTATGTTAAGCTATTAGATAGAGGATAATCAACACTGGATATTCGTTGTTCAATCTCTTCTCCCATTCATTACTTCCTTGGTCGGACAAGTAGGAATAAGGCGAGTTCTAAAGTTGCGCACCGTTAAAAAGCATTCAAAACGAAGAGATCAACAATACATGCATAAACACTATTCAAGGATTACTTAATTATTAGGTCAACTTTGTTAATTACTCATGGTTCCCACAACCCTAGTTGTGGATTTAGTTACTCCTTCTTGGGTGATAACAATTAGTAATATGACTAATAGAATAAATCATGAACTTACAATTAGGGTAGATGAAATCTGAAATCTTGAATTGATGATTAAAAAGCAATATTATAAACCAACACTTCAAGAATTAAATGCTCAAAATGTTTGCAAGTTAATTCTCAAAGCCAAAAGTAAAAGTATCAAATTGTCTAATAACCTGAAAAATGAAAATTACAACTAATATTTATAAACATCAAATCCTAAATAAAGTAACAAAAGAAAATCTAGGAAATTTCAGGTTTGGTAGTTGTTTCTACGGTTTGTACCTGCGACTCGTAGGAATTCCTGCGTTCGTAGGAATTCCTGCGTTCGTAGGAATTCCTGCGTTCGTAGGTACCTTCTGTCAATCACCAGCTAGTCCTTCACCTAAGAGCAATTTCTATGGGTATGATATACGGCCCGTAGATCTTTTTACGACCTGTCCTGGCTAACTGTCATTAAGGTATTGGAGCTCAACTTCTCTAAACTTTTCCACGACTTAATTGTACGGCTCGTAGAAGTTACTACGGCTCATCATTAGCTTCCGTCATTTTACACTTAGCTCCAGAAATCAACACTTCAAACCACGACTCATTCCTACGGCTCGTAGGTCGAGTCTTCAAAACACCAAAAACAACTGTTGCTGCAACTTTTCAGTCCCAACTTCTCCAAACTATATTTTCCAACAAAATCCAAGCAAAAAACCATTACATCTACTAACAAATGATAAAGACGCACGCAAAAATCCAAGTTTAAAGCATCAAAAGTATTGTAAATCTGCGATACATCATCGCCCAAACTAATCCTGTTTCACAAGGTTAAAGAAGTCAATGCAAAATACAATAACCCAACTAGGTTGAGGCCTAATCTCATTGAGAGAGTACTAGAATCTTCTTATAATTTTCTATTGAGATTCAAGAAAGTAACTATTGTAAGAGAATTGGGAGTTTGTAATTAAGATTAACTAACTACATGGTTTATAACAATAGAGAAGACCAACTAGGGTTACAGATGTCAGATTATAAAACACCAATAAATGTTATACTAACCATTCATTCAAGTGTGTTCAGTGCACAAAACAAACAAATCTATTAGTCTCCTAAAGACATTCAACCCAACTAAGAGAATATCACCCCAAGTCCTTTTGAAGCACTTAAGAGCCAAATTAATTCGTTTGTCTATCAAAGTTTGAAGTAAACTATCTCCTCTCAATCTCAACTTATTAGATGGTTATTGGTAGCACCAAATCCTATTAATGAACAATTTTCCTAATTTTGTACCTTTATGGTCAAGCAAGTCAGAATAGGGGTGATTTTCTTGAGTTAGAGTGGAAAGTTGAGGTGTGATGTTGAAGAAGAATTTTGAAAAATGTTTTCCATGTTTTTTTGAGGTAAGTGATTTTCCTTAAATTTAAGAAAAATAAGTTAATTTGAAAAATATTTAAATCTGAGAAAAAGATTTGAAATGTTTGATACCTCCCACCGAGGTCATTGGGTGGTTTAACGACTACCAACAATGGGAGGAAATTATATGAGTACTCTCTCTTTGTACAGTGACATGAATCAATCATCCATCCATCCGTCCATCCTCTTTTATATTTTTGCACCAAAATCAACAAGGCAGCCAATCAAATCTTTTTTACAAAAAACAAACATTACATATCTGCAAAACAAATAAGATACTCAGAAAATGAATTTCATGTTTATTGTACATAATTGAAAGCTGAAATGAAAATTTGGAGCAACGTTGGATGAGTCTACTAGGAAAAAACAATACCTAGAAATTAAAAACAAGAAAATC
The DNA here is from genome assembly GCA_029582545.1 of Solanum lignicaule. Classification (NCBI taxonomy): domain Eukaryota; kingdom Viridiplantae; phylum Streptophyta; class Magnoliopsida; order Solanales; family Solanaceae; genus Solanum; species Solanum lignicaule. Next base: position 6,179 of record JAJOOF010000925.1, on the reverse strand, counting down.
ACTTGGACCTCCCCTCCACAGAAAAATCCAATATTTCCCCAGCCAGCTATAATTGAGCTTTCAGTTCCTTCACTGATTTGGCTTTTGAATCACAAATTCTAAGGAAATTAGATAAAGCAGTTCGCTGACTAGTAATGATTTTTCTAGAAATATCAGCAGGACTCCAAGACTGCAATGCTCGAGTGATCACATCACCAAGACCTCTATCAATTGTTGAAGACGAGGTTAAAGTTTCAATAACTCGGTAGACCTTCCCGGGTCCTAACTCTCCATCTCTTTTGAGTGATGAAAGTATACTTTCCGATTTGTCATTGTCTGACTTGCTCATTTGTTGATTTAGCCAGTCTCTAACCAGCTCTATAGTCTCACATACACAACGGATTGAATCCTGTACTTCTTGACACAACTCAATGTTACACTGCTCCGAAGGTCCACCTTTCTTTTTTCTCTTTCCTGAAGGCAATAATGACCTGGCACAACACTGAATCACCATAATATGCCAAGCTAAAGGTTCAGTTACCAATAGCACCAGATGAGGAAGATCGCATCCGGGTGATGACTCTAGTGCTCCCATTGATCTCACTTTATCCAGGATATACTTCTTCAGAATCAAATTCACAAGAAGCCATGTACTACCATGCTTATTTGAATCTCTACCTACTTCATGAGAATAAAGATTCCAAGCATTTAAAAATACAACAAAGTTCATCCAATCAATCAGATTGCAGCTCCATGCCTGTACGGAAGGTGATCAAACATACAAAAATTTAGTCTATCACAAAAACTTACAGTTTAACAGTTGACACCAGACAGCAAATAATGAAAGTTTGGGACGAAATGACCTAGAAATATCACTCTTCATGCCTAAGATAGTTTTGAGCTGCATCAAAGAATCAATGCTAATCCTTCAAACGCAACATGATGATTCTTTTACAACTGATATAAGCAATTCTTTTCTCTTCTCTTGTAAATTCAACTGTCCAACTGGAACAATATGCAACTTTTCATGCATTTTTTGCAGCTTTGAGTTATAAACGACATACAAACCTAAATCAACCAACTTTACTTCAACAGAAAGTTTCTCCCCTCTCATAAGTGTGATCACCTGTGATATGGTCAGGCCCCATTGCATATTTGCCTCCATTGAAATCAGTTTCAATATGCTATATATCTAGGTTGTGTTTTCATACTTGATTATCATAGCCTTTAAGTCCATTTATAGTGATGACTGATGTATGTGCCAGCTTTAAGAAGTATTATAGTCTCCTCAGTTTCTACTCATGCTCCCAAGAACATGCACCCTAGAGATACTTCAAAACAGCTGGAAATTTCTGGGTTACTCCATCCCCAATCAAGCATAATGCAAATAATCTTTCTAGTATCTACCTCAGAATGTAGGAAAAAAACTGAAAAAACAAAAATGTTCAAAACGTTGTATGGAACTAAACCTCTAGCTTTTATGCGTTCGGAAACGACTGTATTATTACTAAAAGTTAATGTTGAACACCAAACAAATACAAAGTTTATTCGAAGCCCAAGCCTCTTTGAAATCTCAGTAGATGTAAGTTCTGAAATTTCAATTTGAGGAATGCAGTAATGCACCTCGTCTATTTCTTCAGTGAAAGGCCCATTTCTATGTTGAACCTGTACAGTTAGGAATTCCAATTCTCTTTGAAGACTATCCCAACCATTACAATGATGTGAAGAGATAACAAGTAACAACAAAAGTCATGATAATAAGGGCTCCATAAGTATGCTTGTATTATCATAATTGAAGCAAGAAACAGAGAACAAAAAGTACTTTAACAAACAAAAAAATAATAGCTTTGGAAACATCCTCAGTTCCTCACACAGAGTATGAACACAAAAGAATTTACCTCTGCATCCTTAAGGCCACTCGAAATATCAAAAGCCATCCCTACAGCATCCTGGAAGGAAAATCCCAAGATATTGGCATACCGCTCAAGTAACAATCTCAGCTCCGATGATAGCTTAGGATCAAAGACAGAACCATTTGCTTCAACATTTCCCTTGACAGATGATGATGCACATTGAATTGAGAGAAAGACAAGTCTTGGTAAAAGGGATCTCTTCTCAATTGTTTTAACCACTTTAGCTTGAGACTGTTTGATTTGATCATCCTGCAATTAAGCGTAAAAGCAATTACAAAGTGATGAATTTTTTTTTCCACAAGCTTAACATTAGGAAGAGGTTCTCCATGAATTTCATACATAAAAGAAAGAATCATCAAAACTATAAAAAATAAGAAAATTGAACAGGGGCATAGTCTCAGGTCCTGATGTCAACAGGAATCTGGCTCAAATAACAAGACTACTTCAGTGATTGAACTATTGTTATGCCATTCCGAACCGTAGCTGACAAAGAAAAGTTCAGTTATACACATAAAATAACATGTATGATGTAATGTATAACCTTCAACCAGCCAACTCAACTCTAGACACCATGGGAAGTAAGAAAGCTGACTGTGTTGGTTTAATTCACTGGCGTCATAAAATCTCGATTTAAGCGGTAAAAATATCTAGAATTTCAAGTTGTATCAGGTAACAGTCCAATGTTGTTACAGTGCCATACAATTTAGCTATCTAATTTGGCCATCTTAAGTAGCTTATGTTCACATGGAAAAGTATAGCAAGTTCATGAAACTCTCTTTTTCCTTTTTTAGAAATGGTGGTGTCCATGCCAAACTTCAAGGCATCTCAATTATTCCATTGGGTACCTGCTACCTCCTACCAGTAAAGGTACCAAGTAATTGTCCACCAAAACTTGTAAATGGCATGAAATTACCGAGTGTTTTTCTTTCTTAGGATTTGAAACATCATGAACTACTTTTATGTATACAAAAACGTATGCAATATAATCCCACAAGTGGGGTCTGGGTGGGGTGGGATATATGCAGACCTTACCCCTACCTTTGTAGGTAGAGAGGGTGTTTCCTCTAGACCCTTGGCTTAAAAGAAGTGTAATCAAAACAAGATTGAAAGAAAAATATCGACAATAAAATAGCAAGATACAAAGCAAATGAAGTAGTACGTAGTGAAAATGAAGAATATGATACGATATGACTACTAACAAATATAATACTAAATAAGGATAAAAGGAGACTGACCCCCTCCACATAAAAATATGACCACACTCTACTACCTGCAACCATCTCTAATCCTTGACCTCCATACATTCCTATCTACTGTCATGTCCACGGTAAGCTGAAGATGTCATGGCTAATCACATCTCCCCAATTTTTCTCCGGCCTACCTCTACCTCTACTAAAACCTGCTATAGCCAATTTCTCACACCTCCTTATTGGGGCATCTGCGCACCACACACCTACTCTTCACATGTCTGAACCGACTACTTTTTTTGTAGACACAACAAACATTGTTGGAAGGAAAATGTGAAGCATCAGAATCAAGATTTTCATTTTGCTTTCTCAAAGCTCTTCCTTTAAGCATTATTCCTCTTTATAGAAACCAACTCCTACTGACATGTAAAGTTGGATATGTTAACTCTAGTACAACCCCTGCTTATCATATATTAAAATAATGTGCAGTATTAACTTAAGGAAAAGAGTTTTCATTAAAAAATATAACACAAACACATGCATTACCTTGGAGGAACTTATATATAAGAAACTGAAGTTATTATTGTTCTACATTATCTCCCCATTCATTTCCATTTACCTTTTCAGCACTTAAAATCACATATCAAATTGAAACATGGGATGAAAATCATGGAGACCAGGGCGCAAATCTCAACAAAGACAAAAAAGCATTTAAGTAATTTCTTCAACTCCTTAAGCTTGGTAGGTGGAGCGATTTGATACAAGTATTGATTGGAGGCACCAGGTACCCAATAAGTTCAAATTGTTCCTCTCAAACTGACACCAGTACCACCAAACGTTGGAGTACCCTACATTGGTTGAAAGAATTGAGTTAGTCTTCCCTTATATTCTTGAGTAATCCACACCTTATGCTAACTTTTGGGGTTGAGTAAGGTCCAAGACTTATTCTTAACATGGCGTTAGAACTAGGCTCATTCATATTCTTGGTTTCCCAAATGTTAGGCCTCTAACTTATGTTGTCTGCACTCCAACTGTCCAGCTATGGTGTTAAGAATATCCCAAATTAGTTAAGGGGATAGTTTCTTATCTCCTTATATAATTTTGGGTAATCCTCACCACATGAACTGGCTTATGGGGTTGAGTTAGGCCCAAGGTTCATTTTCTTACCCAAGACAAATGTGATGTTTGTGAGGGACACTAACATACTGACTTATACTCATTTCTCTGTATGAAGATCCAAGAGAAGTAAGATATAAATGTAATGTTATATTTCTAGTACAAAATATATAGAGGCATTTTTACATTAGTAATTGAAAGGTGAGAAAGATGGGTTTTTTGTAAAGCCTTGTATCAAGTTGATATTCTCCAATATTTGTTGGGGAAGAGAACCAAACCATTAGAAAAAGAAATAGATCAAGGAAATGTTGATTTCCAAGAGCAGAAGAACCCTGGTGGCAAGAACAGTGACAATAGAATCAATGAGAATAGAACAGGGGATGCATAAGGAAGACTTTGCATACAAGTTCATTATTAAGTTACAACATCATTAAGGGAAATTTTCAGAAACCTCACCTAAGATTTAACTTCTAGCATTAACCTCCTATGTGGTTTACAATATTATGCTTACCTCCCGGCTCCCCCTGATCCTTTTTGTAACAATTATTTTAACTTATCATTAATGAAAAAATATGATCTAACTAATTTGCCCTTTCAATATACCATTTTATTTTATTTATTTTGTAAACACTGTTTTAAAGATGCAACTTCAGAAACCCTAATCACATATAATTCTATGACTTCAACAAACACAAGAAGAATGATAGACTGCTTCGTCAGACTCGTCTATGGAAGAGTTGCCCTACTTTCGCCTTAACCATTTTGAAATATTTACCCTTGTAGATTAGTCCATATAGCACTCAGTGTCCTCAAAGGCGATCACCTTTGGCGAATAGTGAGGCGAGGCGAAGCGCAACCCATGCGCCTATTACTGGCAAGGCGAGGCGACACTGAAAAGGCGAGGCATTGGCGACTTCCGAGAGGCGAGGCGAGGCACTAAAGGCCTCACCTTTTTTTATAAATAAATAAAAAAGGCCTGATTTAATAATTAAAAAGCAATACTAGAGTTTATTTGGAGTTTTGACAAACCCACAACTCTACTCCCTTTTTTCTTTCGTTCGCAGTCTGCGAGCTTCAGAACCCTCTTCTTCAGCTTCCCGACTCTCTTCTCCAGCAGGTACTTCTTCTTCTCTCTTCTCCTTCTTTCTTCTTCAGTTCTTCTTTCTCCTCTGCTTCATGACCTCAGCAGGTACGTTTTCAGCACCCTTTTTTTCTTTTTCTTCTTCTCTTCTTCTTCTTCTCTTCTTCTCTTCTCCATCTTTAATATGCAGTCAGCACAGCTGTGTGCAGTGTGCAGAGTCTGTTTTTTATGCTCTGGTTTTTAATTTCTGGAGCTATTGACTATTGCAATCTGCCTATATTTTTTTTTTAAAATCTAATCCTTCTATATTTGTGTCTTCCCTACTCAATTTAGTTTTATACTAAACAATATAGTATTTCTTTGTCCATAAATAGTGATTTCAATGACGTATGATGCTAGCAAAAAAAAGGACATTGGATGGAATTATGATATGCAAGGACCAACAAAAAAATCATTTATATGTATGTTCTGTAAAGTTACTTATAATGGTGGTGTTACTCGACACAAGCAATTTTTGATGGGTGGAAACAGAAATGTAAAACATGGGTTGTCGCACAGAAGTTATAGAAGAAATAAGGGCATATGTGGAAACTAAAATTGCGAGTTATCTGAAATATCAGATGAGGCAGCAAGAAGAACATGTGGTTAATATTGATGATGATGATGATATGGATAAATATGGTGACATGATGCCTCCCTCGAAAACTCAAAAGATGTCTTCTAGTGTAAGTGCATCATCCACGGAGCGGAACGTGACGAAATGTCCTCTCAATCTCTATTTTTCAGAAAAATCACAACAAAAGGGAGTAGGATTTGATGAAACCTAGAAAATTCTAAGGGAGCGCGTGGTAAGTGCTTTTGCATAACGGATGTACGATGCAGGGCTCCCTTTTAATTGTGTTA
>JAJOOF010000924.1:0-24588 GCA_029582545.1 Solanum lignicaule | reverse complement strand
AACCAAAGTAGTGACATGTTGAGTATTACAATTACAAGGTGGACTAGGGAAACAAAGATTTCTAGACAACTTTACTTCCTCGTTGCTTACTTCTTTGCGATTTGTGGAATCAATGTAATTCGATTTTGAAACTCTAGGTTCTACCAAACCTATGAACAACACATTTGAATTCGCCACTGTAAGAATGCTACATGTAAAAGGGAAAATACCCTTCAACTTTGCGATCTAGAACTTATATATTCCTTATCAACAAAATAGAGCATATATGCCCTCACCGTTTAACAAATATAACATATTTTATAGATACCATCTTTTGATTCACAAAGACTACTAATGGGATTCTATAATCTCAGTATTCCATAAGAATTTCACTCCGGGCTGAGGTTAATAGTTCATTCCACAATTGATATTATATACAACATAAATAAGAATATGTTATTCTTTAGAAAGCAGCAATTTTATGAAGATGAAGAGCACAAAACATAAAATTAGACAAAAAATTTCAGCACTTAACAAAAAGTTAAGAATCAAAGAATGAACATTTTTCAAGCTCCACACTGGGCCTAATATCTTCAAACAAGATTTATCAAATTAAAATGCACAAAAACTACATCTATCACGTTCAATATGAAAATAGGACCCAAAATTCTTAGCCCAAAACTAAAAAAATTAAATGAAAGTTTCAGCCAAAAAAAATAATACCAACTAAAATTCACAATAAAAACACCAAAATCTATACACATTAAAAATCAAAGTTTCAGCTTACTCAATTTTGGATGCCAAAGGTGAATGTTATACAGTTTCTTGTGCCAAATTCTCAGTATTCCTGTAGATTTTAAAATGGGTAAAGAAATAAGAGGTTAAATCGAAGAATACAAAGGTGAAATCAATGAAACAACCACTCTAATTTCAAATGGGTAAAGAAGTTAGCGATTTAATAGAGTTTAGGGCTGAACTTTAGAGCAGAGCATATGATTTAGTACCTGATAGAATAGGTGATTAGAGTAATAGCTTTATACCATAATTATGTGCAGGATACAGATATGAGTTTTCTGTAGTTTAGGTCTATGGGTTTGGTGATTGTGTGTAGAGAGAGGCAAGATTTCGCAGAGAGATGAAAATAAGAATATACAAAGTGCCGCTTCAGTTTTGCTTTTTAAATATATTTCATTTTTCTTAATTAGTATTGTGGCGACCTAGTCGCCACAAAATTTAGTATAGAGGCAACTTTTTGAGACCCGCTACAAATAGATTGGAGCCAAAATTTATTCCAGGCGGGAAAGAAAATTTCAGCTTTTTGTTGCAAACTTTAGTGGCGACCCAATAAGAGTCGCCGCTATAAATATATTTTTTGTAGCAGCTTAGAAGGTCGCTATAATAGAAACATTTATTGTGGCAACTATTATTGTCGCCACTAATTGATGCCACTAAATGTCCTATTTCTTGTAGTGATGGGTACATGATCATACTTTTTCGATGAATCCTAACTGCCTTAGAGCAGAGCTTAGTGGAGCCACTTATTTGAGGTGTTATATACCCCTGCAAGGTACAGGACAGTTCTGGCAGTATGGGCAAGGCATTGTATCATCACGTAGCTCATAGTGATGGTTGTCGGTTAGAAAATCTCCCAAATAGAGTTAAAGTGTATTTTTATATATCACTTATTATGTTGAGTTCGGAGATGAGAAAGTATTTTTTTAAAGCTTTAAATGATTTAACTCATATATTTCTTGACATTTAGCTTGAGTACATTGTTATTTATTGCACTCCTTTCTTTCAGTTATTTGTTATTCAGCAATACTACATACTCATACATTCAATGTACTGATGTCATTCGACCTGCATCTTTTAATGATTTAGATACAGGTTCTTAGGATCCTTAGCAAGAGTCCATTGAGATCATTTCGCCAACTTTTGAGTAAGACCTCCTTGCTTCCGGAGGATTCCTATTTTTATGAGTTGTTACTAGTAGTTCACTTGAGGAGTCGCAGGTCTTGTCCCAACTCTCATCCTTCTATACATTAGAGGCTTCATAGATAGTTTTGGAGAGTCTTCAGTTTCAGATAGTTCATTTAAAACTTATGTTTCATACTCAGTATTCAGCGAAGTTTTGAGATTCAGCAAACTGTTTTTAAATGTTTCTTTCAATTTGATGCTTATGTATACTTTAGTTAGTCTTTCGCTTGTATTCAACCAGGATGTGGGTTCGCTTGAGGGCCAGAAATGGTTCTCGAGTGTCGGCCACGTCCAAGGTGTAGGCTCGGGTCGTGACAACCCCTAACTTAATGACCAAGAAAATGCTTAAACAGAAAATTGAAAACCACCAATAGTACAATACCATTATCTTAAAATCGTCGGCTAAATCCACCTATTAATAAAATATCTGTGACTAAAATTTTATCCACATTTGAATGAATTTCTGAACTGTGCAAAATATCAAAATGAATATTTACAAATGTAACGAATAAAATGAATATGAAAAAATATAACGAACCCAACCAATGGCATGTAAAAAATTCAATTGAACACAAATAATGAGTTAATAAAAAATTAATAAATATTTCAACGTATTCAATCGACTGTGAAAAAATAATATAAACAAAATTAAGCAATAAAAATCCTAATATTTTAAGCAGTAAGGATAATTATCAACAAATTGCATTAAAATTGCAAAACATGTATTTTGAACTGTTTAACGAATGAAATACTTAAAAATATTAGTTTTAAAAAATATCATACCAAAATTTGGTGTCAACACCATTTGTAATGGCCCAGTCCGCTATTGTCCGCTTTGGGTCGAGGCCCGCATGGCTTTAAAGCCCTTCACTAATTGGTAGGTTTGCTTTCTACGCAACATCTCTTCTATATTTTTACTGATGTGGGACTTCTAATCTTAAGTTATAGTGTCACATTACCACAATTATTATACTTTTTATAATTTTATTTCTCTCAACCTTCTTTCCATAGTTATTTTACTTTTTCTTGAGCCTTACAAATCAAAGAAAGTGGACCTTAAACCAATTTGAGAAGTACTCCCTCCATCTATTTTACTTGTCTAATTTTGACATAACACATTTTTTAAAAAGTATTCAATTGCAATGGCCTTCCCCCCACAGGATTTCTACGGCCAAGTACTCGTGGGTCTCGAAAACTGATATGATTTAGAATGAGTATTTAAGATATGCTTTTTTTAGCTCGTTGAAACGAACGTCATTTTAAAAATCTCATCATTAGCTTTCTATATATGCATGTACACATGGCATCCTCTGAATAAACGACTATTTAGATTGTGACATCCTCTAAATGAACGACTATTTAGGTTATGAATAAAAACAACACGTTCTAGGAGTGTAGCTTCTATAAATTAGTGGATTATATCAAAGAAATGGGTGTCATACGCAAAAAGGAAAAGACGCATAGAATGAATAAAAACAACACGTTCTAGGAGTTTAGGTATATTTTTGTTAATCCATGAACAATAATATATGTACATCTAGAAAAGAATTAAGAGAAAAAGAAAGCATTGGCATTGATCAATAGACTTCTCGAAACAAACGAAAGATGAAACATAAATCACGAATTAACCATGCCATAAGAAGCAACTATATACATCCAATTATGTCTGATGATATCTCATACTATGTATATCAAAGAAACATGTTCACATATTGTTTTATACCAATGTCACTGACAAACATAGAGTACAAATAACAAAATATTACTACTACTCCAGTCCATAAGGATGAGAGAATTATCATTGTTGTCTGAGGGCTCTCTCCTCAGCTGCAACGATTTCCTTCTCAAGCTTCATTTTGTATGCAAATGATAGCGTTACGTTAGTACACACGTTATGAAATTCCTATTAGAATTACACTACAACAAACGAAAAATTTAGTTGTTTTCCTTTTGGTTGCAATTCATTTCAAATAATGTAGGCATGATATTATAGTACCTTCATGAGGCTTTTCAATTTTTCTTCATTTAATTCATGAATTTCTTTCCTTGCTTAGTTGTCTTTTTTATGATCCTCTTCAAGAATACGTACAAAACAAATAATTATGGTTTTATCTTAATCCTTTCAGGCAAGAAACCAATGGAAAGATGGGGGACTCCATTCACAGAATGGTCCATAGACAAGAAATTAGGATCTGATTGGAAATCCGCATCCACAATTTGATAAAAGTAGCCTGAAAGTTTCTGGAATAAAATAGTTTGTTGGTATGCTACTAACGGACTAACTATCCAACGATTCCATTCATTGGAAACTGCCAGAAACTTCATCAATGATTTACCAGGAAGGAAAGGAAATACATGTTTCATAACCACATCTTTGATCTCTATGTCTTCTCTCCTAATGTAGTCTGCAGGTAATTTAGATTCATTGTTCCATTCCTGCTTATAAGCAACAACCATAAAGTCGTCCTTTGGAAACTGCAATCCAAGAAAAAAGAGATATTGTAATTAGATGAAAGAGATATATACATATCAATTATACAATTATAGCTCAAACTCATACTATAAGTTGGTGTCATTCCCGTGTAACTTTTATTTCTACTCCTCTCTATTTAGGTTGGGCACTTTCAACATGTTCACTTACAAAGGCTCATTTAAATAGTGTATTCATCAACATCTTGCAAAAAATATAAGGAAAATATTATTTAAATGAGCCTTTGTAAATGAACATGTGGAAAGTTCCCAACCTAAATAGAGATGAGTAATAAATGTTTCATGGGACTGACACCAACTAGTATGAGTTTGAATTGTAATTGTCTAATTAATATGTATATATATGTTTCATCTGATTACAATGCCTCTTTTGTCTTGGATTGTAGGTACCAGAGGACGACTTTAAGGTTGTTGCTTAGAAGTAGGAATGGAACGAGGAATCTAAATTACCTGCAGATTACACTAGGAAAGAAGACATGGAGATCAAAGATGTGGCTATGAAACATGTATTGTCTTTCCATCCTGGTAAATCATTGATGATGTTTCTGGCAGTGTCCAATGAATAGAATCATTGGATAGTTAGTCCGTTAGTAGCATACCAGCAAAGTATTTCATTCCAGAAACTCTCAGGCTACTTTTATCAAATTGTGGATGTTGATCTCCAATCAGATCCTAATTTCTTATCTCTGGACCATTCTGTGAATGGATTCCCCCATCCTTTCCTTGGTTTCTTGCCTGAAAGGATTAAAGTTCTCAGTTCTAGAAGCGGGTTGCTCCTGTGAAAAACAATCATTTAAATGGTTAGTCTTAGAATAAGAAATCCTCTTACTAACACTATCTTTTCTCTTATCTCATCTTGTTTCCTCTTACTTGCCTCACTTTTCTCATTTCTTCTTGTGACGATTCATTCTCATTTTTCAACTATCTTTTATTTATTTCTTGTAGCCACTCCCTCAATTATTTCAAAATATCCTCTTCCTTTTAATATCTCGAGTTTCCACTATTCACTCTCTTATTTCTCTCTTTATGTTCTCTCTTATTTATTTCACTTGAGTGCAATAGCCTCCAGGGATTCCCTTTGAGTCATTGGAATGACTCTTCACTTCAACTTTTAGCTTGACATCACTAAAGTTTCAAAGACTCTACTTAAATTGTTGGATTAACTTTGTACCAAAATTGAGATCACCGTCAAACAAAAGAGTCCGATATACCACGAGAAGGCGGACATCATACATATCCCGAGGATAAATTTGAGTTCTTAGAAGTTCCCAACCAATCCAAAACCCACATTCCTACAAATGTTAACTATATTTGTGAATATGGTGGTTTTTCTTGCACTCATAGGGTTTTCAATTTGGTTACATTTTGGAGACAGCCCTACTCTCTACTTCAAAGTGTAGGAGAAGCCTTCACTGATACTGGGAAGGCTTATCCAACACTTTGAAGAAGAGAGTAGGGATGTCTCTGAAATGTAAGAAAATCGAAAACCCTATGAGTGTAAGAGAAACCACCATATTCACATATATAGTGAACATTCATAGGTATTCAGTTTTTGGATTGGTGATGACCTTCTACCCACCCAAATTTGTCCTCTGGAAATGTATGATTTTCTCTGTCTTTCTCTATTTAGGACTCTTTTGTTTTACGATGCTCTCAATTTTATATTACAAGGTATCTCCAATAACTCAACCAAAGAAAGATCCACGAATTTGATATAACACAATTTATCTACAACAAAGGTGCAACAAAAATTGCAACCACTCTTGTATTCCTCAATAATAACTTCAAATTTAATCAAATTTTCATTAGGTTCATGCTTTCTCTTTCTTGTAAAATCAATACTATAATTATTATAAAATTCTTCACGATAATCTCTATAAGAAGTAGAATAGTGTAGGACATAATTAACACCAAAAAGTTGTTAGTAAAAATAATAAATCGCAGAAGTCACTCTCTCACCTGTATCACTCAAATTATTGCACTCATTTTTATTTGCACTGGAGTATACACTTAAAAGTCACAGGCTTTAGACCCAGACTCAAATGATTTCACCACTCAAGGGTATCCCTTAGTCTCTTCATATTTCTACAATCTCAAATAAGGTAAAAGTAAGCTTACGTGTATTGGTTCAGAATGGCATTTATGTCACTAACAAAGGAAAAAAATAGTACCGAACTAGGAATAAAATAAACACATAACACAACTAAAAGAGAAAAGTATGAAACAAATTGCAATGAAATGAAATACACACACAAAACTAGATAACGCTAGCATGAAATAAAATTAATTGTAATCTAATTATATAATGCAAGAGAAGAATAAGAAAAACACGAACTAAGAGAGTAAGTGTTAAACCTAGACAACAAAGTAGTCACAACACAAAAGTGGTTATTTCTGAAATTTCAGGATTTTAAGCATTGTTCTTCAAGATTCTCATTTTTTTCCTCAATTTATTTGACAAAATCTAGTTGGAAGTCCCCCATAAAATCCATGAAATCTCCCCAAAATTTTACTGATAAGAATAGGAATTTAATACACCCACTTCATAATTTTCACAAACCTGGGTATTTCTGAAATCTCCATCTTCTTCTTCGAATTAGGTTTGAATTTTAACTCAAAACATGTTGAAAGCTATACCAAATGAACCCAAATTTCAGATTTGAAATCCCTCAGACATTCTAGATATTTTGAAGTAATTAAAGAAGAAGGATGAAATACCTATCAAAGATAAAGAAGAAAGAAAATAGTGCCTCTTTTGAAGTAATTAAAGAACAACTTCCTAATTTGAACATGTTATTACAAGATTAAATTCAACTCATACATAAATAATCTTACAAAAATATATTCAAGAAAGATCCAATAGAGAGAAGAAGATACATACCATAAAACTCACCTACTAGAGTAATCACCGAAAAATATTGTCTACCACAACAGTACTAATCCTATTCTATATATACTACTAGGGTTAACTAAATTAAATAAATACATAAATACCCTTAATAACATGGAAATCATACTATGATTTAAAAAATCCTAAAACATAATGATATGCTTTTCCTATATTGCGTAACTAAAACATCACAATCTTTTGTATTGGTTCTTTGATTTTCATAATCTCTTTAAATACTATATGCTCTTGATTCTAAATAGAAATCCTTCCATGCAATGAATACTTCCCGGACTTGTGATACCTCACCCCAATACTTTTTCGATTTGCCTTTACCTCTCTAATATCTAATATAATCAACCTTTAACATCTCCTAACTAGGACATTTGTGCATATCCTAACTGGGGCATTTTTGCATCTTCTTTTCACATGTACAAATTATCTAAACATTATTTCCCTCATCTTGTCCACCATGGAGGTCACTCTTTCCTTATCCCAAATATCCTACATATCCTACATATCCTCATTGATAATTTTATCACTCCTTATATACCCACACATCCATCTCAAAATCCATATTAATATAACATACAACTTCTTAATTTGGAGTTCCTGACTGGCTAAAATTCCACCACATACTACAAAGACACTTTAACCACGGCTCTAGAAAGATCACTTTTTAATTTCGTTGATACATTTTTATCATAGAAGACTCTGGATGCAAGCCCTCCTCTTCATGCCTTCAATGTGTAACTGAGATTATAAGAAACTTCCACTATTTTTTAATTATCTCTACCTTTATTCCTCTTATGACATAATCCTTTTTCAAACATTTTATTTCTTAAATATCCTTCCATTGCTTTAGAGCTATTATTTTATGTCAAGAAAGAATCCTTTTAATTAATAACTTTAGCGGAAAAATATGATCCAGAAATAATATCTAGGATTACAATACCTTTGGCAAAGGTTGTATCCATATATTATAGCCTACATCCATCCCTAGTTCACTATATTTTTTATACCTATATAAATGATAATATTGAATAAGGTGTTTTAAAATTGATTGGTGATAGTTTGTATAGTGGTCTTAATTTGGTTAACACTGAGGCATAGTTGTATAAAGAGTTGAAATCGTAAAAAAGGATATGTGATGTTATAACTTTGGAGCACTCATCTTCACAAACTAAAAGCTTGCATCTGTCTTTTTTTTAACTAAAGGTTTAGTAAATTCTATACAACTCTTGAGAACATATCTTTATTATATAAGCTGCGCACTTCACACCGATAACTAGGACTCTGCAAACATGACCTCTTAGACACCCTAGGACTCTTGAACTCTAAGCTTGATACCATCTTTGTCACACCCCGGACCTACACCTTGGACATGGCCGGCACTTGACAACCATTAATGGCCCCAAGCGAACCCTTGGCATGGCTTAACTCTTACAGAAAGACTTACTAATATTAAAAGTACTTTAAAAAGTAAACTATAACTCAAATTTCTCAAAAGATTAACTCAGAAATGTTTAAAGAAACATTTAACTTGCCAAAAGAGGCATCTAAGGTCACAACATGGATAACTGATAATGAAAAAACTCATGAACTAGTGCATATCTATATATGAAGCCCTTAATAATGTAAGGGATGTCGGGACAAGACCCCCGATCATCCTAACAACTAAACTAACTAAAAATAAATAAGGGATAATCCGGAAGCAAGGAGGCTCACCAATATTCTAGAACTCAACTGGATCAACGAAGGATGCTAATCGTGGTTACTTTTATCTACATCATAAAAGATGTAGGCCAAATGGCGTCAGTACATGAAATGTACGAGCATGTGAGAGGAAATCAAAAACAAGACATAAGCTTGAACTGGAACTGAAGAAACACTTACCTCGTCTCAACTCAACATACCTCATTTTAATCTAAAGCAATAGAAATAATGCAGTATAAAGAAAGCTCTAAAATAGTAGATAACAACTCAATTTATTAGAAAATACAATATAAACTCTATTTGTATGAAAAAATACAAACTAACTTTGTTTGGGAGATTCTCAAACCGACAACCATCACTATGAGTTGTGTGATGATACAACATCTAGCCCACACTTCCAGAACTATCCTATACTTTGTAGGGGGTATAGAACTCCTTAACTAAGTGGATCAACTAATCTTTGCTAAAAGCAATAAAGGAATCATCTAAAAACTATGACCCTTTTCTACCCACGTAGGCTATATGGTTTTTGGGGGCTGTGAGTTGTTACAACTCTCCCCCATATCAGTGCTCAATACTACTACCAAAATATACTTAGCTCATTATGTTTTAAAGAAAACATTTTCTCTTCCTCATATTTGAGATTATTTCTCAAAAGGTTTCTCTAAAAAGAGATAATACTAAAAACTGTTCATGAACTCTTTGGAAATTGGTGTTTCCTCTCATCTTAAATGTAAAAAACATTTCTCTTTGGAATACTTAGTTCCCATATATCGTTTTAGAGAAAATGAACTCAGCTCTTACTCTTCCTCAACTCAATAATCAATTCTTAAAACAAGTTTAAAAATAATTTGTAAAAAAAGACTTCTTAAAATAATTCAAAGAACTCTCAAGACTTGACTCTTAGCTCTACCTTTAATTTAAATTCTTAATTCAAGGTTATGATTCAAGTTGTGAATGATTTCTGGATGTTTAGAAGTAGTTTGGAGTAGTTAGAATCGATAGGAATTGAAGGTATACGTTAAAAGAACTTAGACGGGTAAAACGATGGAAAAAAAGGTGGTGGCAGGCGACCCTAAAGCATTGCTGGCGCGGGGTGCCAGCCCCATAAGTTCATAGAGTCCAAAATTTTGCACTGCTAGCATGCCACACCAGACCTTCTGGCGCATCTGGGGCGCATCGCACCACCCCTCCCTCAGATCATCCCGGTGAATTTTTCTTCTCATTTTCTGATACTATTTCATCTAGAATCGATTGTTTTTCTCAATTTCTTCTTAGATTCAATTACCCAATATAAGTACACGAGAATCTACTAAAAACAACTCTTAAACTAAAAACGATTATCTCAAGAAATCATCAAATCCATCCTAATTCAAGAGCGAAAATAAAACTTCAAGAACTCTAATCCTTCAACATTCAAGAACGAAATTACGCTGAAAATAACATGATTGTCGTGTGGGTAAATGAACCTAATACTATGCGAACTCACATACATTTTTGGTATTAAACCCTTGGAGGAAACAACCTTCGATTCGCAAGAAATCTTGAAGAACGCCTTGACTTTCCTCCTTTTCTCCTCTTCTTGAACTTCTCTCAAAGCCCTAGCGTAAATTAGGATTTGTACACCTGAACCACATATGTTTAGACCCCTAATTATTTATTAAAATCGTTTTAAGTTGATTGGATAAGGAAAAGACCAAAATGCCCCTCATATTCTTGGGTAACTTTCCTTATATGGACAGCCTGACTTCAAACGAGCATATATCCTTCATACGAGCTCGAAAATTAGCAAGCTAGGTGGCGTTGGAAAGAGAATTCCAAAAAATTTAATTTGATATATGGCCACCTAACTCATCCTAAACTTAAATATATGGTCGCTTGAAGTTGACCCAAAACTCATAACCTATGCCTAACTTGCAAAATTTTCAGATTTTGCTATTTCCAATTTAGTTCTTTCTATTGTTATCTCTTTCAAATACCGAGGTGTTACATTCGTGATAAGGTCCCTCAAGCTATAGTACAAAATCAATTAGTTACGATGAAGCACTACTATATGAAATTGCATGAAAAAACAACTTGGTAAAACCTCTTTTGATAAGAACTAAATGACTGCCGGTGAAAGTTATAAATGAATTGCTAAGACTCTAAGTGGGAGATTGTTTGAGTATATATCATTAATCATGTGTTAAGAAATAATATTATATTAATTTTAAAGATTAAATATATAAATGGGAAATTGTTAGGGTATACACTATTAATCATGCATTTATTAGATATAGTGTATTATAACAATTGTGACGGTTAAAAGTCTAAGTAGGAGATTGTTGTGATATATACTATTAACCATATGTTAAGATACAATATTTATTATCTAATAAATATTTATTAAGTTTTAGTAGATCATATATTCATTTATGGTGTCTATTTACTCAAATAGTAGATGATTTAGTGTCTAGAGTTTTAGCTTATAAACAGAGGATTAAACCATCGGTTCTTATAAGTATAAAGTTTTATGTTCACAATCTAGGATAGAAATTGGACATTTCATCGTACGATTGTAGGACAAGATTATCTATAAATTATCTTGATTATGGGAACAACGTAGTTCCAACTTCTTATGCTAGTGTATTTTGTATTCATTGAACGGGACCGAGTTGAGATAGTTGCTTTAGACTGACTGACAAAAGCATATTCTCTAAACCGTTAAATGTACTTATATTTTTAATCTCAATATATTCCAAAAGTTGTTTTTAAACTAAAACATAATTCAATTAAAATATCATCTTGAGAGTGTAACAGATCTACATCGCGTCAATTGCATGCAATGTATTATGATCACTTTATCAAGTGAACACTAATAAAAAAGAAATGAATCATTCAATTGGACTTCATCAATAGTGTTCACATCTTTGAACTCAATTTTTAAATTACGATCTATGTGAATAACACTATAAACATTAGGACAATTCAAAGAATGACTCACATATCTACAAAAAGATCACTTTTCGAACCTTCTTAAATTCTTTACAAAAATAAATGATTGTAAAAATATTTTGACATTTTTACATCCTTAGGCTAAAAAACATATCATTACAATTTTCATGCTCAATTTTAAGAGGACTATCACAAAATACATTCCCGTCCTTACAAGATAAAGAATTGTAACAATAAATTTCACTAGACTTTAAACTTTCTAAGATCACAGTCAACGATAATTTTAGATCCACAACCATAAGCAACTAGTGTATGGTCATAGTCTATTTGCATATTAATACAAAGCAACCTCACTAAGAGATTGTTTGAATTTCATACTCAAGTCTCTGGCAAGTTCATTCACAATAACTAGAGGGTTGGGATAAGTTTTTTCTTACCTTGATAAGTACATAAAGAACAATCGTTATCTTTATTTTATAAAATAAAGCTTTCTTTCTCACTTGAAAAAGTAGTCTCATCTTTATTTGATTCATTGAATTCATGAATTTCTTTCCTTGCTAAGTTTTCCTTGTTATGATCCTCTTCAAGAATATGTACAAAACAAATAATGATGGTTTTCGATTAATCCTTTCAGGAAAGAAACCAAGGGAAGGATGGGGGACTCCATTCAAAGAATGTACCAGAGACAAGAAATTAGGATCCGATTGGAAATTCGCATCCACAATTTGATAAAAGTAGCCTAAAAGTTTGTGGAATGAAATACTTTGATGGTATGCTACTAACGGACTAGCTATCCAATCATTCCATTCATTGGACACAGCCATAAACTTCATCAATGATTTACCAGGAAGGAAAGGCAATACATGTTTCATAACCACATCTTTGATCTCCATGTCTTCTCTCTTAATTTAGTCTGCAGGTAATTTAGATTCCTTGTTCCATTGCTGCTTATAAGCAACAACCTTAAAGTCGTCCTCTGGAACCTGCAATCCAAGACAAAAGAGGTACTGTAATCAGATGAAAGAGATCTATACATATCAATTAGAAAATTACAGCTCAAACTCATACTAGTTGGTATCATTCCCATGAAACATTTATTTCTACTCCTCTCTATTTAGGTCGGGCACTTTGAACATGCTCACTTACAAAGGCTCATTTAAATAGTGTAATCATCAACATCTCGCAAAAGAAATAAGGAAAGAACTATTTAAATGAGCCTTTGTAAGTGAACATGTTGAAAGTGCCCAACCTAAATAGAGAGGAGTAGAAATAAGTATTTCATGGGACTGACACCAACTAGTATGAGTTTGACTTGTAATTGTCTAATTGATATGTATATATCTCTTTCATCTTATTACAATACCTCTTTTGTCTTGGATTGCAGGTTCCAGAGGACGACTTTAAGGTTTTTGATTATAAGCAGGAATGGAACGAAGAATCTAAATTACCTGCAGACTACACCTGGAGAGAAGACATGGAGATCAAAGATGTGGCTATGAAACAGGTATTGCCTTTCCTTCCTGGTAAATCATTGATGAAGTTTCGGTCAGTGTCCAATGAATGGAATCATTGGATAGTTAGTCTGTTAGTAGCATACCAGCAAAGTATTTAATTCCAGCAACTTTCAGTCTACTTTTATCAAATTGTGGATGTGGATTTCTAAATAGATCATAATTTCTTATCTCTGGACCATTCTACGAATGGATTCCCCCATCCTTCCCTTGGTTTCTTGTCTGAAAGGATTAAAGTTCTCAGTTCTAGAAGTGGGTTGCTCCTGCGAAAAACAATCGTTTAAAAGGTTAGTCATAGAATAAGAAAACTTCTTAGTCACACTCTCTAGCTTTTGTCATATCTCATCTTGTTTCCTCTTACTTGCCTCACTTTTCTTCGTTTCTTCTTGTGACAATTCATTCTCATTTTTCAACTATCTTTTATTATTATCTTGTAGCCACTCCCTCACTTCTTTCAAAATATCTTCTTCTTTTCAATATCTTGAGTTTCCACAATACACTCCCTTATTGCTCTCTTTATGTTTTCTCTTATTAATTTCATTGGAGTGCAATGGGGTCCGAGGATTCCCTTTGAGTCATTGGAATGACTCTTCACTTCAACTTTTAGCTTGGCATCACTAATTAAAGTTTCAAAGACTCTACTTAAATTGTTGGATTAACTTTGTACCAAAACTGAGATCACCGTAAAACATAAGAGTCCCATATACCGTGAGAAGGCAGACATCATACATATCTCGAGGATAAATTTGAGCGGTTAGAAGTTCCCAACCAATCCAAAACCCAAATTCATACAAATGTTAACTATATATGTGAATCTAGTGGTTTTTCTTGCACTCATAGGGTTTTCAATTTGGTTAAATTTTGGAGACAACCCTACTCTCTACTTCAAAGTGTTGCAGAAGCCTTCACTAATACTAGGAAGGCTTCTCCAACACTTTGAAGAAGAGAGTAGGGCTGTCTCTGAAATGTAACCAAATTGAAAACCCTATAACTGCAAGAGAAACCACCAGATTCGCATATTTAGTGAACATTAGTAGGAATTCAGTTTTTGGATTGGTTTATGACCTTCTACCCACCCAAATTTGTCCTCTGGAAATGTATAATTTTCTCTTTCTTTCTCTATTTGGGACTCTTCTGTTTTACGGTGTTCTCAATTTTATATTACAAGGTATCTCCAATAGCTCAACCAAATATAGATCCAAGAAGTTGATATAACACAATTTATCTACACCTAAGGTGCATCAAAAAGTGCAACCACACTTGTATCCCCCAACAATAACTTCAAATTTAATCAAATTTTCATTAAGTCCATGCTTTCTCTTTCTTGTAAAAGCACTACTATAATTATTATAGAATTCTTCACAATAATCTCTATAAGAAGTAGAACAGTGTAAGACATAATTAACACCAAAAAGTTGTTAGTAAAAATAAAAAACCGCACAAGTCACCCTCTCACCTGTATCACTCAAATTATCGCACTCATTTTTATTTCCACTGGAGTATACACTCAAAAGTCACAGCCTTTAGACCCAGATTCAAATTATTTCACCACTCAAGGGTATCCCTTAGTCTCTTCATAGTTCTCCAATCTCAAATAAGGTAAAAGTAAGCTTACGAGTATTGGTTCATAATGGTATTTATGTCACTAACAAAGAAAAAAACAATACAGAACTAGGAATAGAATAAACACATAACACAACTAAAAGAGAAAAGTATGAAACAAATTGCAATGAAATGAAATACACACACAAAACTAGATAACGCTAGCATGAAATAATATTAATTGTAATCTAATTATAAAATGCAAGAGAAGAATAAGAAAAACAGGAACTAAAAGACTAAGTGTTAACATTGAAATTTCAAATTTATAAAATGTCACATTGAAATTTCTGACACTTTAGTTAATGTCAACAAATGCTATTGTTGAATGTCATAAAAATTGGTGACATTATTTTATATTTTGCTAAATGTCATATTAATATTCTAATGTCGCTACCAAATTTCTTTAAACATCCCAGAAAAATCTATATATGGTTTTTCCAAGACACAAATACATACAAATAATCCGTGGATTCAAAACTATCTTCTTCATGATAAGCAAGAAATATTATATAAAGCAAATATTTTCTAATATTATAATCAAATAATAAAATAGCAATATAATAATTTTTCTGTAAAACTTAACAATGTCTAAACAAATTATCTTTTCTATCTCAAGTAAAACTGAGATCTAACTAAATATAATAATCTCAACATAAAGCCAACTAATTAACTCCTAATTCAAATGGAATTAAAATCTCCAATAAATTTGCAATAAATCTTTATGAAATCATCAATCCAAATGTCGAGCATGTTGAAGTCGATACTTGACTCAATTTCCTTAAAAATTCTGCACAAGAAATGCACATAAAAAAATTTATAACTATATAATAATAAAATTTAGATCCCCATTAACTAGAACAATTTGAGATATCAAAAATGACTAATTGAATTTTTCTAAAAACAAAAATATTAAGGAATTGATGCAAAAGCAATAATTATATATATGAAATTTTCCTCCTTATGAAAGAAAAGAAAGATCTTGTAGTTTTTTTCAAACATACCCACTTCTTTTTATTTGTGCCAACTACGGTAGTTCCAGTCTTCTTGATCATGTTAGCCTGAGAAAAAACATTAAATTAATTATTTTGATACTTTACGAATTACAAAACTTAACATTTCATTGAATACATAAGTGTGCCAATTTTTCCAGAAGGAAAATAATAAAAAAAAAAAGATACGTGATTGGTTCAACAAAGCAAACACATGGTGCTGAGACAAAGATACAAACATCTTTTTTGATGAAGTTTTGATGAAGTAAGAAGAATGTCATTAACAAAGCATCAAGCAGATGCACAAATTACAAAAGAAAGAAATATCAGCTCCCAAAAAGGCAAAAAAAGCTATCTAAACAGCTAACAACAGAATCATGCATGTGTAATCTCTAGAACTAACCACCTCTTTCAGTCGCATGCAACAAGTTCATAGAATTGAATATATATTCCAGTACATTATTACCGATATTTGCATTGGTACTACACGAGCTTCAAATATACTTGAACTAATCTTAAAAATATATTCACACACATCAAACAATATAAGACCTCCAGAACAAGGTCCCAAATCTAATGTAAGAAGATCCAAACTGCACAAACATATCTATAATTCGTCCCAGTGATAACTTGACAACGACAGATTCAGTAACAACATTTAGATAGTTCAGTGTCACATTTTCTTTGCTGCACATTATTAATAAATCAATATTCAGACTGGGTCTATTCAAACACCAAAAAACAAACCTGAAAATATCTGAACAAAACTACATCCAGAATTATCTGGTAATAAACAAATACGGAGGAATCATACTATTTGCTTCGACTAATTTCCTGGACAAGGAAAAAAATAATCTGGATGGGTTCAAGGGAAACAGTGGATGTTATCTCATGGTTGTACTTGAGACTACAAGCTCTCAAACAGTAATATCTCTACATTTCTTACATCTCAAAGAAACATGGAAACTGTCTCAGAGATTGGTTTTGCTCAGGAAAAAGACAACCAGAAGTACACATGATCTATAATTTTGAGAAATACCGGTGTAGCTAAGTCAAAGAATCAAAAAGAGAGTAGGCAAAGGACAACAAAAGTCAATCAAAGAATTGTAATCGACCCTGAATGGAGCGACACCTTTAAAGCTGTAAAACAAATTGCTCTTCCAAAAGTTATGTTAGACCACAGACCTGTTCTTCTGGAAAATGGTGACTAGGAAGACAATCCTTCCTATTTTAAATTTGAAAACATGTGGTTGCAAGAGGAAGGGTTCTTAGATAAAATTAAAGAATGGTGGCAGAACTACTCTATCAGGGGTAGTCCAGATTTTATTTTATCTCAGAAATTGAGGTGTCTTAAAAAAAATATCACCGACTGGAACAGAGAAATCTTTGGCAAGATGGAAACCAGAAAGAGCAAAGCACTGGATGAACTTATGGCTATTGAGCAGGCAATCGAAAATAGGCTCCCATCCCAAGTAGAAAAAGAAAATATGATGGTCCTAACAATGGAACTACAACAGATCGCTAAGGCTGAAGAAGTGTCATGGAGGCAAAAATCCAGGTGTTTATGGCTTAAGGAGATATGGAATGGAGGGTAATAGCTTATGGAAGGAAGTGGTTGCATCCAAGCATGGTGAACTAAACCACTGGTGTACTAAGCAAAGCAATTCTTCACACAGGGTAGGGGATATGGAAACATATACGCAAATATTGGGAAGATTTCGTTCAACAAATTTCATTCAAAGTTGGGAATGGCCTGAATGTGAAATTCTGGAAAGATAGGTGGCTTGGGAATTTCATTTTGAAAGAGCTTTACCCAATTCTCTTCCTAATAGCACGGGATCCTGACTCTACAGTTGCACAGAACAGAGAGGACAATCAATGGAATCTACTTTTCAGGAGAAACTTCAACGATTGGGAGCTTGGCAGTCTATGTGAATTAATGGGTAGACTGGAAGGTTACAACATGAATCCACAAGCTCCGGATATCATCTGTTGGGGTCGTAAGGCAAAGGAATACACGGTAAATAAGGGATATAAATTGTTGCATGCCCAGAATGATATTACATAATTATGGCCATGGAAACTTATTTGGAAAAACAAAGCTACCACCAAAGGTAATATGCTTCAGTTGGTTGGCATTAAAGAATGCTTGTTTGACACTGGACAATCTTTGTAGAAGAAACTTCCAGCTGGTCAGCAGGTGTTATCTGTGTCAGGAAAGTGCAGAATCAGTAAATCATCTTTTCTTGCATTGTGCGGTGGCTGCAGACATATGGCATATGTTCCTTTCCCTTTTCAGTTTGAACTGGGTGATGCCTCAAACTTTCAGAGAAGTTATTGTGAGTTGGGGCCACTAGAGAGTTGATAGGGCCATCAGGAACACCTGGAGAATGATTCCAGCATGTATTTTTTGGTGCCTATGGACATAAAGGAATCAGCGGTGTTTTGATGGAATTTCAACTCCTAACCATTCACTCAAAGCTAAATGTATGTTCAGTCTATTTTGTTGGTCCAACCAGTCTTATGTTAATAGTTCTACTGCTTTTTTAGATTTTTTGGTATTTATAAAATTGAGGAAATGACTTGTGTTCTAGAAGTTCTACTCTAATGATTTTGGATATGTTGAGGCTGTATAATATCATAGTTTCTTTTCCATTTTGTGACGTGCCTACAATTTTAATATCGGATACATTTCTAGTGTCTCCTTGATAAATTAGCATCTCTTACATCTTTGCCCATGAATTCCAATGTCCTGATGTGTTTTTCCTTCTTTATCCTTACTATGTTAGTGTTGTGCAGCTGCCTGTATGACGTGGGAATTGGCAGAGTCAGGAAAGCACTTCATCGCTACAATAATAAATGGTTCTGATCTGGTGCCTACATTTTCAACTGATTCTGTGTTACCAACCCCTATATCCCAAAATCCTCCCTCTATGCCTAATGTACTTGCAGGTATGGACAAAGAAGGAAATACAAAGGCCTCTAAGATCACAGGTATTGACTCAATGCTCCCATTACCCCTCACCCCCTTTAGATAATTGTTTAACTTTGTGGAAGCTTTTGGAGTGTTGGACAGAGGGTTGAAGGAGATCATTACTAACTTGCAGAAGGGGTATCCAAAGGGGGGGGGGTTTCTGCATCATGATGTACATGAGAATTTACACACTGACCCTAAGAAAGACCCTTGAGATTCTGCTACCACTTCTCATCAGACCACACAAGAGAACTAGCACAATCAGCTCATCCATCAGGGAAAGGTTTCTGGTCAGGGACACAGTAAACATAATGATCAACAGGGTAATCTTAATACTTCTCATAACACTCAGAAAAGGAATCAGAAAGAGTCGGAAAAAAGAATTTTCATTAGAGAGAATAGGAACAAAACATACAAGATAGTGGGGGCACAAACCAAGGGCAAACTATCAACAACAAATCTCAGGGCAAACTAAGCAAGAAGAAGAGAGATGCCATCAAAAGAAGGCAACAACAAGCAGCAAAGACATAAGAGAATAAGGAGCAAGAGGTACAAGTTCAAGTTGGTCAAAATGAACATCGCAACACCAGAAATACAGATTATGAAATGATGCATTCTGAGGATGAGTATGATCAGGACACAGTCTTTGATGCAAGTTTTTCAATTTTGGAGGCTTAATGCATGAAAGAGTTGACTTTTATCAACATCCGAAGATTCTGATGTCGGATCAAAATTCCGTCAGTTCCATCAGCTACGGATGGGTCCTTTTGGTTTAGTGTGATGTTTGGTTCGGGTTTCGAGGCTTCTGTTTGGAGTGTGTACGATTAGGCGTTTTAGCTTTTGTGGTGAAAACTAGAAATAATATGATAAATTAACACAGTTTATAATTTCACTATACCAACTGAAAAACAACAACAACAACAAGAACAAAAAGAAAAAGATGACCACTTAGACTGTTAATGTGTACATGACGCGCAATTAACAGTTTGTCGATTAATCCATATTAAACAAGAAAGAGGAATTAGTTGATCTCGTGATCATATAAATGTTAGGATTTACGCAATTAAAATAAAATTCAAAATTTTAATGAAATTTTCTCTAACCTTTCTTGTGTGAACACCTGGAACAAGTTATGATGGTTGTTGACAATCTTCAAGTGGGTTATCAGGAACCTATTGAAAAAGAGGAAGACTATTATAATTAAGAGAAACTAAGTTTTCATCTAAAAAAAGTAATATTTTGTGAGCAACACAATTATTTCACCTGCTCTGATTTTAAATTTGCATCAATATTAATTCCCAAAGACTCTACATATGCTTGTATTCCTTCCTTCACTTTATCCGCTATAATTTCTTCCATATCCATTTTTGCTTCCAATAATTTTCTCTCCATCACTTCGTTATTCTCTTTTGATTCCTCTTTCGCTTCTAACAACTTTTTATCCATCGCTTCCATCTCTTTTTTTTGCTTCATACATTTTCTCTGTAATCTCAATTTTCATAGCTGAGGTAGCTTTTTGAACTTCCATCTCAACCCTTGAATCAAAATCTCTTTTTTCAGGCTGAGATTGTTTATATACGGGACCATATACTAAGCTAGGAGATGCTCCTTTTCCTAGAGTTCGGACAATTCCATGAGTGTCTGATCCCATTACTTGGGAGTTTACATCATTAGGAGCACTTCCAGGGACATTAAACTTAGGATACACCTCGGCAAGATCATCCATTTGTTTCTTTTTGAAAGAAAGGTAAAGTAATGAGAAGTTTTTTTAAAAAATTGTAATAGAACGAAGATACCTATATATTTTTAAAGAGTAAGAGTTTACCATAACTTCACCAACTACTCATTTACGGGTTGTTTATTCGCTCTAATGTGAGTTTTTTTGAACACCTGAATACGAGTTGGCTTTACACCATTATTCATCTTTGTCATCTGTTTGAATAGTAAGAGATTGACGTTAAATATTCATGATAAGTATTATTTAATATATAAATTATAGAAAATAAATAGTGATTACTTCGTACATCGTCTATAATTTGAGAATGACTTTTTCTCCCTGATGTGTGTGGCATAGTCAATTTTTTCGACTTTCTTTGTTTCTCTCACTCTTTTCCTAGAAATGTGAAGACAACAATATATAAGAGGACATGCGCAATCTTGAATATATAAAAGAAATAGCCAAGAAGAAAATATAAAAAAGCAGCATAGTTGAGTTTCACAAAGTGCAATCAATTTCTATACAAGAACATTTTGTGCAGGTTGGCAAACTGGACATGTACAACAACATTATTTCTGTTTAAACTGTAGCCAGTAGCCATGTGGTGTTCATTTTTGCATCTTGAAGTGTTCATCAAGTTTCTATTGCTCCTTTAATAATTCGACAGATCATGTATTCATATGTAAGCATATGAATATTAATTAAGAGACAAGACGTTTTAGTCCTCTGGACTTTCTTTCAGACTAGTGACATATCATCTAACAAGTAATAATAATCCTTTTTTGGGCTAAACCTTAGTCTCCCGATCTTATGACTGCCTAAAAATCATAATCATGTCGTGTAAAACCTAATAAGGGTGATCAACTAAAAACTAAACAACAGAATATAAAGTCGAATGACAGAAAAAATAATACAACATCACAGATAGATTCAAGGCAGCATCATTACCAAGAAGAAGAGCCCAATCAGCAGGAAGAACAGTGGCAAACTCAAAAATAGAAGAATAACAAAAACAATACAAACAGGGGTCCTAATGTAGTCGATTCACGTAAAGAAATTGATATTCATCAATTCAAGTAACATTAGCAAATAGACTAATCAATTCAATTAATTCCCTCAAATCAATGGCAAGCGTATACACACTTAGTAAATACAGAAAAAAAATACTTTCATAAAATCACAAATCGTCACAATTGTTTGAATACCTGGGAATCAAAATATTTGTAGGATGAGATGAATCCAGTAAAACCTACAAGAAAATATAAATTAAGAACTAAATTGTGAGACCTTGAAACTTCACATGATTCCAAAAATCAATACTTTTTCAATTAGTTAACAGAACATGACCCCAAAATCCTACCAGTGACTATGTCATCAAAGGTTTGTTTCAGTAAGATCATGAGTTTGTATGAGATAAAAACCTTAGGATTACCTTTGGATGGAGATGGCTACCATGAATTTCTTTGCTTGAGAGATGTGTTGAGGGCCTGAGGCGATATACAAATAACTCTAGACTTAAACAGGAGTAGGGTTTTTTTTAGAGGGAAAAGTTAATCGCATGAAAAATTAGAGGGAAAAGTTAATAAATTTTCTTTTACTTTAATAATCTTAAGATGAAAGTTTTATTTTTAAGCTAAATAAGATGAAAGTTTTATTTTTAAACAAAATAAGATGAAAGTTTTATTTTTAAGCATAAATAAGATGAAAATCTTATTTTTAAGCTAAATAAGATGAACATTTTATTTTTAAGCTAAATAAGATGAAAGTTTAAATTTTAAGTTAAATAGGATGAAAGTTTAATTTTTAAAACATATGGCACGATCA
The DNA here is from genome assembly GCA_029582545.1 of Solanum lignicaule. Lineage (NCBI taxonomy): Eukaryota > Viridiplantae > Streptophyta > Magnoliopsida > Solanales > Solanaceae > Solanum > Solanum lignicaule. Next base: position 1,988 of record JAJOOF010000924.1, on the reverse strand, counting down.
TGAAAATGCACACACAAAAATATTTAAGCTAAATAAGATGAAAATTTTATTTTTAAGAATGAATAACTAATGCTTGCAAAGAAACTGAAAAAAAATAATTTAAATAGGGTGAGGGTATTTTGTAAACAAACAACTTATCCTAAACAATTATACAATGAATATTAGTTTGAATATGACAAACCAAACAAGCAATAAAAAACTAATCCCATCATAACTTATCCTAGTATAACTTATCCCAGCATAACTAATCCCAGCATAACTAGTATTCAAACCAAATTGCTATAGTACATATGTCGCTAATATTCGTCTAATAAAATGATTTTCATGCAGATGGAGATAACGAAGTTTAGGAAGATTAGCAAGCTCCTTAGGTATTTCGCCTTTCAAATTATTAAAACTTAGGTAGCTGAACAATATACCTATCAGTTATTAGTTGATCACCCTTATTAGTCTATAACAACAAAATAGATCGATGGATAAAGAGTACAACTAGAGAAGCTGAAAAAGCACTCACAGATGTTAACTGCTTTAGTTCACCCATTTCAGGTGGAATGACATCTTGCAGCTTATTCCACCTTACGTTTCTGGTAAAAAGAATCAGGAGAAGGAACTAATCAATAGTGCAACATTACAACACACTAGGAAACTAGAGGATATAATTTCATATTAGTATGTTGGGTAAAATAGCAATAAAAGTAATTTTTAAAGTTAACATTCTGGACAAGTAGAGGTTTCTATGGACAAAGGAAAACTTAAAGGTATGATAAGGGCAACAGAAAGTAGATATTGAGATATACATCTAATACAATCCTAAAAGAAGTATAAAAGGCCTTCTTAGTTAAGGGACATTTCCTGTAACAAGGTGTGGCAGGTTTGATTTTTTGGAATATAATACAAGACTGTTACCTTCTCAAAAAAAAAGTTAAGGGACATTTCCTTGACAATAAACCTACTCTCTTTTTATTTTCTAGAATAAAGCCTACGAGTATATATTCTCTCAGTTGAAAATTTATCTTTCTTCTTCGGTGCACATTATATCAGGTAGACTCCCTCTCACTCCCTTCTTTGGGATTAATCATTAATCGGGTAGACTTTCCCTTGTTATTAATGCATTTCATCTCGATGAAAAGCCATGTACTTAATCACTTTGTACAACACAGTTGAATCATACTAACACCCATCTAGCTAGGTTTTAATGGATAAACATATGTTAATCCTGAAACTGGAGAAACAGGCTATTCGGAGACGGAGCATAAACCCTAAACATAAATATCACTTCATAATAGCTACTGAATATAGATACTTCAATAGGAGTATACAAGTAAAGGATTATACAATATTTTAAGACGCTTCAAACGCCCGATTTGAGAAGGAAGAGGGCCTGTCAGCTTGTTATTATGCAGATCCCTGTCATATGAAAGAATATTATGGATTAGGAAGTTTAGAATGAAAATCAAAAGATCCAACAGTACAGGCACAAATGTCCACTAACTATTGCCTTAAATAGTAGTATCAAATTTGAAGATAATGACTACGCACATTATAGATAACTCCCATGTTTTTGGGTATAACAGTCAACACCCAAGCAGAACAATTCTTTAAGTTGGTTAATTAACAATTAAGACTGGAGGGTGTAAAAACATCCATAATGGAACTTAGGTAAACTTCTCAATTTGTATGAGGTTAAAAAATCTGTTTAGATTCAAGTACAAAGACAGAGAAGAAGAATCTTACAGTCTAGTAAGATCTAATAAATTAGTGATAGCAGTAGGAAATGGGCCAACAATTGAAACAACATAAACTTCCCTGCAAGTGGTAAAACAAAAATGAACATTGTAAAAAAAGTGACAAGTAAAGATATTTCAATTCTGTGAGTAACTTCATACAGATTTGAACCTTAGTTAGAGAAAAGCTACTTACAACTGGTGAAGCAAAACTTACAATTCAGTAACTACTCTATAATCACCCTGTGTTGAACATGTAACACC
>JAJOOF010000923.1:0-12245 GCA_029582545.1 Solanum lignicaule | reverse complement strand
ATTCCTTTAAGCTATTAGAGAGAGATTTAGAAAGAGAAGATAGAGGAGAACTGTTTTATTGAATATGAAAATTTGTATCGATTACAATTGATGCTTAATACTTATAGGTCCAGCTAATCTTCTTCTAGAAGATTCTAATTTCATAACCAACTGTAACTAATTCTGTTAACCACATCACAATGACACTTGCAACAAAATACCAGAAATAAGTAACATGTTATTTCAATAAGGAGAGAATGAATAACTATGATATTGATTTTGAAGTAAAAACATTTATGTATTGTAATTTGTGTTGTCTATGATTAAAGATATTACTTTTTTTGTTTATTTTTATTTGTTGTTTTGAGCATAATAGGAAAAAAAAACCGTCCAAACATTAATTACTTATTTCAAAATCATTTTTTAAAACTCAAGACCAAATTAATATTAATTTATATGACTGTTGTGATAAAATACTTATGTCAATCTCCATTTCTTAAGGGGCACATATAATCTAAATTAGACAAATAAAATAAGGGAAAATTATGCGTTATAGCAACCTATTAATTCAAAATAAACGTTATAGTTACAGTTTCATTTAATTCTGATTCGCGACAAATACATTGTCATTTGCCTCTCTCCCCTGAATATCGCTCGCCACTCTCGGTTATCTCCCTTGCCTCTCTCACTTTATACGAACACGAATATATAAATTGTGTTTGTATAAAGCGAGACATACTGTAATACAAATATACACACACATATATCTCCATCGTATATACTTATAATTATACTAATACAAATCTTCCCCTGCTCAGTTATCTTTTGTCTTTCTCTCTCTCGTTTTATACAAACAAAAAATTATACAAATACAATGTATAATTTGTGTTTGTATAAAACGAGAGAGATTTAATATACAAATACAAATGTTTTAACTTAATTCAATTGTATACAAATTCAAATTTTATGTAGATATACAAACACAATCATTGATACATATACATAGTAGTTACATATATACAGTTATCTAACTGATATACATATATAATTCACCTCTCTCTACTCTCTGCCCTCTCTCTCTCGCCCCTCCCCTCTCTCTCCTAATCTCGCTCGCCACTCTAGTTTAACACAAAGAACATATACATATACAAACACAATTTTCATAGACACATACGTCCTATTTATACAAATCACTATAGAGCGCAAATGTGATTTTTATTTCTAAAATTAACAAATAGAGTATATTTATAAGCTAAGTTAAAAAACCAATGAAAAAGATATCGATATGTTCCCTTTGCTTATGAATACTTATAAATTCACCATAAATATTACTTTTTTCTACTATATACTTGAGTCGAGGATCCTTCAAAAATAATTTTAATCCTCCACGAGGTAGATATAAGATTTGCGTACACTATCATTCTGAAACTTCACTTGTGAAATTTCTTTGAATATATTATTGTATTAATTATTCGAATGCTTAATTATTCACATATTGTATTAAATTTGTTTGTGTTATGTCATATTTGATAGTATCTATAAATAGTTAAATTAAACATAACACTTTTTATGTATAGAAGGACTAAGAATATATATTTTAATTAATTTAAGGGTTAAATATAGTAAATCGTGTATCAGAAGGACCAAAAGAAAAACTTAACCATAACTTGGGGGACCAAAAATGCTATCATACCAAAATAAAATAGATAGGACCCAGTCAGCGGCATCTTATAAGCCCAATGTCAAGAACACAAAGCCCTAGTTCCCGCCAATATTGTTGGCGCCATTTCACATCTCACCAATATCCATATAAATCACTAATTTCCCGGGAAATTTTTACTCTTCATTTTTTCTTCTCAACTTTCTCCATTTACTCTTGAATCTAAATCTACCGGCGAAACCAAGCGATTCTGAATTAGGTGAGCTGAATTTGCTATATGTTTTTTTTTTAATCTCAGATCTGTTTTCTGAAGCTGTTGATTTTGTCTTTCTGTTACTGCATTCGTTGTTTATTGGTAGATTTTGAGGGAAAACAGCTGGAGATGTTGATCTGTGCTTCTGTTACTGCATTCTTTGTTTATTAATCGTTCCGTCCCAATTTATGTGTCGCCGCCATTTGAAATTTGTGCTGTAAAACAGTCATGGATCATTTGTGTGGCTATAAATCATTTAATAAGTGCAAAAGTGAAATCGTAAAGTTAAATTGTTTCTCATTATAGAATTTTGACACTCGAATTGAGTGAGTTGTACAATTTTAAGAAAAACGGGAAATTTATTGCAAATTTTAGGGTTTTAGGGATTTTTAGGCGCCCCATATCCATTTTCTACTCATGCCATTTATGAAGACTGTATATATCTGGATCTTTGAGTTGTAGCTGTTAATTTGTTGTTTCTCAAGAGTATATGAATTGATGGATCCAGTTTATTGATTGGAAAAAAGCTGTTTTAAGTGATTAGTTTGTGATGGTAATAGCTTAGTTTATAGGGTAATTGATATCCCAGTACTCTATTTCAGATCTTGCTTGAGGCAAGGAATATTGATTATCTCTCAGTCTTGTCAAGACAAAGCATATAAGATTGTTAGATAGAAACTTGTTTCGGAGACTTTGTATGTTAGCATGTGACCGACATGCCATAATTTTGATAAGTAATTGGCATTGCATAAGTTCCAAACTTCTCATTGTTCCACACTATAAATCCCCCCCATGGTTTCTTCTGCCACTTCCTGCTCTCACTATGGTTTTATTCAAATGCCATTTGCTCATCCGTGTGCTGTTAATTATGCTTTTCTGTAGTTTACTGGCTGTGAAAGTTTGCTATCGTTTTTTTGTCTTCCTAATTCAGCTCAAGCAAATTGAAATATTGAGCTAAGAAAATTTTTCTTTATGTAAAAACTTGGGTTGATTAATTTTGGACCTCACCTCATTGACACTACTAACCAAAAATTCTGTTAAAATTGGTGAAAACTTTTGGTAAGGGTAGCAGCATTCCCCTTTTAATTCTGGAAGTAGGTCGATATCTGGTCTAACAACTTTGTGGAATGCATACCATTGTTTCTTATTACAGTTCTACCGTTTGTTGAACTACTCTTCATCATTGTATTTTGTGTAAATGTGTTAATTTTTCTCCATGTATTCCGACATACTTTTTTTGTTTTCTATTTTTTCCTGCATTGTAGAAGAGAAAATAGAGATAATTTTTTGAAGTGTTTGAGTTTTAAGACATCCCAAAATAGGATTTGGACCCAATAGAGGTTACCTCAATAAAATTGTAAGCTGTAACGCCAATTAAGTGGAAATGTTCATTGATTCCATCTTTGCTTTCTTGCTACTCTACTTGTGGCTTAAGGTTTCTTTCTTCTGCAGTTTATGGAGGACTGGTGTGACATCTTGGAGTTATAAAGGACTTGTGCTATATTCTATCCCTTCGAGGGCATTTGCAGTTTCACCAACAGTTCATGAACTTGAGTCAAGCCTGTTAGACAATGGAGCAAAGAAGTTGCAACAACTTGCACTTTATCCAGGTTAGGAGGAGAGGTTTGACAGTAGAAGTCCCTAATGTAGATTCTCATGGAAAGCCAGCTTTAATGTTCAAGAAGTTAAAAGACATTTATGATACTGAAAATATTAAGTGTGAAAGCGAAGACATCTATGATACTGAAAATATTAAGTGTGAAAGCGAAGACATCTATGATACTGAAAATCTTAAGTGTGAAAGCGATTGTCTGCAGGTGGTAGACAGAACATTACAAGCAGTAGAACCTGAAGATAACATATTTGGTGGCTGTGCTAATCATGAAGTGAATATTCAGTCAGATGATAAGTCAGATGATTGTGATTTTGGAGAAATAACACTGAAACAACTGAAGAATAAATGCAAATCCAAGAAAAGGAAACTTGCTACTCCAAGTTCTAGTATGACCTGTCTGAAGCAGCCTAACGGATGTTATCTCCCAGACGAAGATGATGATCTAAAAGTACCCCTTAGTCATTTGAAATCGGGGATTTTCAAAAAAGTAAATGGTAAAAGAAGGTGCACCAACAGGAATCTCTTTGCATCTCCAAAAAAGCCTGTATCAGTTAAACTTGAAGAGGTTTTTGAGCCTGAAATTTCTCAGCAGCTCAGAAGTGTTTTGCCTGAAGTGGCAGAACCCATAGCTGACACTTCTGAATCTGAGTTCTCAGTGTGTCAAAGCTCAGATTCCTCCAATTGCTCCTCTAATATCCAGATGGTTAGCAAACTGGAACCCGTTACAATTACATGCAGTGAATTTCCAAATGTTGTTGACTCTGAGGAAAACAAACCAGTTTTGTTTGCTGAAGAACAGCAGCTTTGTACTCTTAACCAGATTTCCAGTGATAACTCGGAACATGTGGAATCTAAATATGTTTTCTCAGCTAGTGAAGTGCCTGCAGAGGTAAATAATCAGGAGGACGGATGTAATGGAGAGAACAGTCAAAAAGAGTTGTTTGCTCCAGCAAGGTCTATGGAAACAGTAGCAGCAGCAAATGATCAGAGTCTAGACATGTATGACTGCCTGATGAATTGTTCTGATACAGTCGAGATTTCTGATCAGAAACCCAATATTTTTGTGTTTCATGTTCCTGACACAACGGTACCTAATAGCACTATCACTGCCAAGCTTCATTGTGCAGATGATGTTTGCAAGCTTGGAGATAGAGATAAGGAAGTTTTGCTCTCAGATCAGAATATTAGTTCAGTCGATGGCCCTGTTGACAATTGCATCTCATCGTGGAATTTTCAAACTTGCTCAGGCAGTGACAATTGTTTGCCATCCTTGGACAAAATTGATGACAAGGAGCAGCGAACAGATTCTTGCTTTACTGATGCAGCAACTAGTTTGATTTCAGGAAATTGTTTGGGTGATGAAAATCAGCCACTGAAATATTCAAGTATTTCTGAAGAAAAAAATATGACGTTAAGCAGTCCACCTCCGGATGTTGTTGATCAGATCTCAACACCAGAGCTGTCACCGCCTCCTGAGAGACTTCTTTCGACACGAAAGGTTAGGGGTGTTTGCTGAAGATAGATTGTTTTCTTTTTATTTCTTGAAGTGTCTTAAACAATATATTCTTATGCAGGCTATTTCTCCATCCTCTCAAGAGCGACTTTGTTTGGCTATGAACTCCATAGACTTAATTGATGACCTGGAGAACTACAGTAAGTCATAGATGAAAATAGGGTTTCCAATCATATGTTGGATCTATTCTGTGTTTTATCCACTTCCTATATAATTCAATTGACGTTTATGGTATATGCATTGCAAATACAATCACAGTTTATATGTTGCTTCAAATTTCCTTTAGGATAAACCTATCATCAGAGAAACAACTCACAGTGCTTCAAGTTAATTCAAAGTTCATTTAACCTGTATGGTTTTAAGCATTCTGGTGGTTGCTTCTTTGGTTAAGCCCAGGAACCGATTACCAGAAATTTGAGAAACAGATGGGGTTTTCAGTTCCGCTGTTTTTGATGTACAGTAAATCAGACAAAATCAGTTTAGTGTGCAAGTCAATAGTCAGCCAGCTTTTATGTGCTGGTAAATGAAGATAACGGCATATTAAAGATTGTTTTTTAAAAGCAGAAAAACAGCTCCTTGTTGTCAGACTTGTGTTTTTACTGTTCCTTCTTTCTATTCTAGCATTACATTAAATTTTAAAACTGATTTTAGTTATGTATCCTGCAAAATGAAGAAACTAGTAAGGTAGTTTTTTATTTACCAGACCAAGTGAACTATCTTGTCAAATGAACTATAAAATCTTGATTTCTTTGAAAGGTACTACTAATTTCCTTTCTAACTCAAATGTATCTGCGGAATAAACCGTAACATCATACTTCTACCTTGAAAGGATTAATATCCTTTCTAACTCATTTATCTACCAAAGATGCTAAGCTGGGCTTAAACCCCAATTATTCAATAGAATGAGATTCTTCATGTTGTTGTCCTTTTGAAATGCTTGTAATAAGATAATACATTTGTTTTCCTAAATGTTCTGAACCATCTCGGAAATCTAGCTGACTTGTTTTTTCATGGTCATACTATTTCAGAATGTAAAGAAAAACTCACTTTTGCGGGACATGAGGATTCTGAAAGATCATGCCTAGCTGATGCTAGCACAAGTAAAGATTCTGAACGATCTCCACGGCCTAATCTGGCTAAAGTTTTTATAGGCCCCAAGCAGATCTCTAGGAGATTGAAGATTGGAAAACGAAGTTCCCCTCCAAAAGGCAATCTAGTAAAACGAAGTAGTCCTTTGAAGGGCAATCTAGAAGGTCTTCGTCTATCTCGTTCTTTACCTCAGCTTAGCACTGGGTGCACCTCAATTAAACGTTGTTCAGAAAGTGCTATAGCATTTTCACAGCGGCAGATGCATGATATTGAATCTCTAGCATCGAAGCTTATGAATGAATTGAAGTCCATGAAGGATATGGTAGAAGACAAATTACTCTTTGAAGCATATCGAACCAGTTCTTTGAAAAATGATGCTGATGAGGTATGTTATTCCAGATATACTGATATATTGGAGGTGACAATTCTCGAGTTAAACAACCAAAGAATAGATCACAGTTAACCTGTTATATGTCTGATATAGCAAGTGATGTTTTCTTAAAATCTTAAGTAATATTGATGTTTTGATTTTCCAATACCTCATCTAACAACTGAAAACATATCAATTTGGTCTTTATTTTGGTTTTATAAGTAATGGTCATTAACATGAAATGGCATTTGACAGACAGGGAAAAATTCTAAGAATTAAAAAAGAGGATGTGCTATTTTCATTTTCATGTGAAATGATTATGCTAGAATGACTTTTGCTTAGATGAGTAGTTCTGCCTGTAATTGTATTGTTCTCAAGTGCTAGTATCTTATGTTTGATAGGTGAAGAATGCCATAAAAGGTGCTACGAAAGTTGAAGAGACAACACGAAAGTGGTTGTCCATGATGACTAGGGACTGCACCAGATTCTGTAAAATCATGGTTGGTGCCTTCCATTTTCTGTATAATTCATAGTTGCTCTTCAAACTTCTTTAACATTAAAATATGAACTTCATGACTCATTAAGTGAAGTTTATTTTTCTGTGATGTAGAAATTGACTCAAAATGGTGCGACTGATTCCAAGAACTCAGTCCACAGAGAGGGGAGGAAAATTTCTTTTGCTGATGAAGCTGGTGGTATGCTCTGTCATTTCAACTATTTTGAGGATACCGATCCAACGTTGGAATCTGATAGTGTACAAGAAGAAGACATATGAGGCCTCAACTATCATCTTCTGGAGATATCTCAATATCTTGTTGTATGATAGATTATTGTGTATCTTCCTGATTAATTGTGTCCAATAATGTAACCATGAAATATTAATTTTTCCTAATACTACATTTTGAGATAATATTCTGCTATCTACTTTAGATAAAACTACTGTTAGCCAAGTCTCCAAATGCACTTCTCAATTGGTGTTCACATCATTACTATCTCAATAATAGACTGCCCAGATGTGATGCGAAGGTTTTTGGCAAAACTACAACTAAAACATGTCATGTAGAAAGTAAAAATTAAAGAGCTGTCGAAAAAGGAAGAAACATTCTTTTTGAAACGAAGGGAGTAGTATAAAAAGACATAGCAAAGCATAATAACCAGATTACAAGAGCATATAAAAAATATGATGAAACAAATGAAAAAATAACATGTGATGTGGTGCTCCTTATATAGGTTTTGAAAGTTGAATTTGAACCAATATGATGCTAAGTATAATTGTTCATTGAAATCTTGGAAGCTTTAAATCCATAGACTTTGAAGATTTACCAAACAACTCCTCCCAAATCTCAGTGAAAGCTTCCACAATAATTGCATGATGGTGTCTTGAATTAAGACTAAGAAAACAAAGCAAAAGTTGTTCTAAATCCTCAACTTCAAACATCTCTTTCTCCAATATCATTTCCTTCATTGATTTCTTGAAATCGTCGTAAGGATCTGCTGATCTTTTCACTATAGCAAAACTCTCATTCACTTTTCCATCAGCCATACATGGCATCATAGAATCTTTAAAACTATTCGAAAGGTAACGTTTGAGCCTCCTTACTTTCGTGTTATTATTATTTTTCTTCCTTCTGATCCCTGATAAAGGGTCTATCCCATGATCCACATCGAAAGATGATTCAAAACTTGGAGAAAGAATAAAGCTTTCAGTTTCATCATTAGGCTTCTCATCACAACATTCACTACTGAAACTGAACCAGCCACTATCAACAGAGGAAAAACTCATATTCAACCTACTTTTTCTACTTTCCCCCCTTCTCATGTTGTTGTTGTCATGATCAGAATATTCAGAACTCGGCGAATTGTATGTTTTACTTGCCAAGTTGTGAGCTTTTCTGAATATGTAAGGGTGATGTGGGGTTGAGGGAGGTACTGGAACAGGGGAATTATCAAGAATATTGGCAGGGGGGAATTTGTATTGTGAAAGTGGCATTGGACTTTTAGGCAAAAAAGAAGCTTTTTTGGATCTACAAAAGCGAAAAGAAGGCATAGAGAGCTTGAGTTTAAATCTCCTCGTCATATCTAAGTGATGAAAAATGCAATTATTTTGGTAACAAATGTGATGATGCACAACAACAACAACAAACGTAATTTCACAAGTGAGATCTGGGCAGGGTAGAGTGTACACAGACCTTACCCTTACCTTGGCAGGAGAGAGACTGTTTTTGATAAACGTCAACTCAAGAAAAAGATGACAAAGAAAAAAAGTTGACAATAACTACAACAAAATAGTAGAAAGTAATGAACAAATTGTTGCCTGAACCAAAAAATGTTGTTGCTATGAGCAACGTACAATTACAGGCGAAATGTTCAGTACCGATTAGCCATGCCCAAGGAGTTTGGAGTTCAAGAATTATATAAGAAATCTGAGGGAGAAATGGCCGGCTTTGGTCAGCTGACAGTAGGCTAATCTTTTAATAAAGAATTTAAGTAATATAACTAATATACGCTGTCAGTATAAATAATTTTACATCATCAAGTCATCTTTACTTGTTCTAACAGGTAATATATTTTGTATTCAAGAATACAATCTCACATTTTAAGAAAATTCATATGTAGATATCTTTTGAATGACTTAACAGTTAAATTAAATATTTACTCGGACGGTGTATACCTCTTTAATAAAACTAGTTTCTCCTTACATCAGGAGTTCTGTGACAGACCAAATCTGAGTGAGGTAATGTGAAAGCTACATAGAAATTCCCTCTAGAGGAAATGGTCTCAAAAACATTATTTTATGCATAGTTTCTTGAGTGTGACATTAAATTTTTTCTCTCTCTTGTATTTTTCTTTTGTTCTTTTATGATAATTTGGAGTCAAGTACCATGACATTCCATGAAAATTAGGTGGGTTAACTAGTTTTGAGATCATCTATGAATGTTTAGTCATTTTTAAAATATAATTGAGAAATAACCACTTTTTAAAATAGACATAAAACTTAAACAAAAATTATCTCACATTAAAGCAAAAAAAGTCTTAACATTTTTAACAAGTGAAATGAAACTATGAACTCAACTACTCAAGGAGTCTTTCATTGAGTTCAAACTCAAGGACAAAATAGGACTTTTTTTTGAGTTCTAATTATGTGCTAGTAACTAGCGTATATTTTTCGTGTTTAATTCAAAAATATTTTATCCAACTTATTATGAAGAAGCCATGTTTTTCCTTAACGACATTTTTGATTGGACTAAGAAAGAAATCATAACTTTTAACTTCATATTACTTGCTTCAACTAACACATATATTATTGGCCATCGAGTAACTTTTAAGATTCAATTTTTTTTATTAGAACAATCTCCAATTTACTAATATTATTATAATTTTCAATAACTATGTCTTCTTTCGAAAAACACTTTTCAATCAGTAACACTAACAAAGCATCGAAATATAATTTCATTGCAAAATGACTTTTATCATACCAAACACATATAATAACATTAGATTTTCCCGTAATATCATTCTATTTTCCCGTAATATGAAATGCAAAAATGCTAAGTTTGTCAACTATTGCCAGCAAGCTGCAATATTTATATTACTATATATATATATATATATATATATATATATTATTTTTTTTAGATAGATATATAAAAGGTCGTCAATTAGCCATCTGAAAAAAGGTTTTACGTTGAAAAAATCATACTATATGTATCCAGCCGTGCATTGAAGAATTCCTTGCTGCCCAATACCATAAATTTGGTCCTATGAAAGTGACTATAATGTATATTAGCAAGAAAAAGGGCGTGTTCGGTAGGAAGGAAAATGTTTTGAAAAATATATTATTCTAAAAGTATTTGCTTATAATTTAAATAAATATTATGATAGATACTAGGTTGGATTATGGGGTTGTGGATATGGAGGCTAAGGAGGGTGAGCCGTGAAGCTGAATATAAGATGTGTTGGAGCCTACAGCCTGATGGAGGAGACACATTAATTAATCAATATAAAATGTTAGTTACGGAACTTATTTTTTCTATTTTTATTAGGAAAATCATTTTCCTCATTGTTAAGAAACTTGTTTTTTAAATAAAATATTTTTCAAATTTTTTAACCAAATGAACGTGAGAAAAATTGAAAAATATTTTTTCAAAAAATGTTATGTTTCCTAAGTTGATCGTTGAATTATGTGAACTGACTCATGAAAATTTATCCAAAAAAATGTTATGTTTTCTCCCTACAATATTCTTCTTCTTATTGCTTTATTATTTCATACACTCATCTGCCCTAATTATGTGACACTTTTCGTTTTACGAGAGTCAAACAGTTTATGTTTGACCCGCTATTTATGCATGAAATCTTTAAATTTTTTGAAATGAAATTTATATATTTATAAACTACATAAAAACTACTATAAGTTACAATAATCGACAATTCAAAATATTAAAAAAATGTATGAAAAACTTATGGTCAAAGATAAACTTGTTTAAATCTAGAAATCCAAAATACATAAATTGGGACGGAGGGAGTTGTATTTTTTTAAATGTAAGATATTATTCCCGCCAAAATTAAACCCACACAATAGCAACCACACCTCTTTGGGGAAAAAAAGGTGGCAGAGAAATATCCATTTCTCCCCAAATTTCTCTCAAAATCATGAGCTCCGTTCAATCCTCTTTCAAAGGGGAAAAAATGGAAACACCATTTTCTTAGTTTTTTTTTTTCAACAATCTTCCTCTTTCTCCTGTATAATTGTTCTCTTTTCCAGTAATTTTTTTTGAAGAATAGTGTTGTATTTTTTACGCCATGAGAAAATTGAGCCCTAATTTGGACAAAGAAGATGGATTGGATACAGTTTTGGAGGTTCCTCTTCCAGAAGAAATGTTTAGCAAAACCGGTGGCAGCAGTGCAGCAATCAGGTGGAAGAATATGCTAAATCTAATGCGAGCTGATAAATTGCCTGATCGATCGAAGGCGGTTACCTCTGGAAATAATGATCAATTTATGTTCTTGTTGAAAATTGTTGGATCTGCTCTTATACCTTTTCAGGTTCAATTGGATCATGCTATTAGCTTGCCTGTTAGAGATGGCTGCATTGTGAGTTGCTCTGTACATCTCTCCTTCCCTGTTTTTTTGTTTTTGGGATAAAATATAATAACAATAATAAGAAATAAAAAAACTGCTCAGAAACATTCTGTGTGCACTCAAAGTTCGGGGAAGGAGGTGTGATGTAGGAAGTCTATCTAATGTAAATATTAGTGATTTCACATTTCTAACCCGTGACTTATAAGTCACTGGTATGTTGTGTAGTGCTATTCATTTCACAGTATTTCGTTGTTATTGCTTTCATTTCCATTTTCCCTTTTTCAAACTTCGGTCTGAAACAGTCTCTATCTCTACGATAGGGGTAAGGTCTAGGGTATATTGTACTCTTCTCAAACCACACGTGTGGAATCATATTGGGTATATTGTTGTTATTGATCTATAGGTTATACTTTGACAAAGTTTGAATAGTCTTGAATTTGATTTCTGAATAATAAGAAGGGAAAAGGGTCAAAAATACCCCTCAACTTTGGTTTATTGTTTGACTATGCCCTTACCGTTAAAATGAAGTTATTTTTACCCTTGCCGTTACTAATTTCACCATTTTTACCCCTCAATTGGATGGAAATCCCCAAATTGACTCAATTTAACCCAAATTTTTAAAAAAGACCCATTCCCCATTTTAAACCCAATGCCCGACCCGTCCAAAGTTGAGGGGTATTTTTGACC
>JAJOOF010000921.1:0-45292 GCA_029582545.1 Solanum lignicaule | reverse complement strand
AAATTATACACACGTAGCCGGACCAAGGTGCGGGGTGAAATTCTCTAGATGCCGGACCAAGGATTTAGAGATACCTAACTTATCACTTTGCATGTAATTCACTAGAAAAGGATTACTATTATTAGGATTACTGAGTTATGAGCTTGTGGTGAACACGTATACCCTAGTTAATTTTCTCATCTTGATAACAACCGAAATTGACTTTTGTTTACTGCTTGGTTACTGAATTCTTACAATTTGTTTTACAAATTCCCCCCCTTTTATTACTTGTTTCTGGAAGTACTTTGGCTAATTGAATATAATTTTTGGTTAAAGTAAAGTCTAAACCATTTTCCTCGTGGGATCGACCCCAACCTACAAGTTGGGTTCTTTACTTGATAACGATCTCTTATACTTCTGTAGGGAGGTGTAATTTGAGCGTATCAGAAATTGGAATCTAACCACCCGAGTCCTACAATCTATAGAGGCATAACATGCATGTAACCCATCCATACCCAAAATCACTTCAAAGTCTAACATGTCTAACTCTACCAAATCCACCTAAGTAACTCTATGGGACAAGGAAATGGGATAACTTCTATAAACTTTCCTAGCCACCGCCGAGTCACCAACCGGAGTAGAAATCGAAAAAGGTTCTACTAACACTTCGGGGAGTTTTTCAAACTTCAAGACAACAAAAGGTGTCACAAAGGACAAAGTAGAAATGGGATAGAAGAAGACATATATATCAATAGAAAAGACTTTTAACATATCGATCACCATATCCGGGGAGCTCTCTTGGTCATCTCGTGATCGAAGAGCATAAAAGCGGTTTTGCTTTTGGGCATTGGAGTTTGAATCGCTTGGAGGATCTTGTTGAACTTATTTACCTTTGGCAGAAAGTGATGGGTAGTTCCTCAATTCATGGCCGCTCTTACCACATCCGAAACAAACACCTGTGCCGGCTAGGCACTTCCCATCATGTTTCTTCCCACATTTTGCACAATCCGACCTATTCACATAAGAGTCACTCCCATTACCTCCTTGAGGTTTAGGGTTAGACACCCTATCCTTATTGACCCTTGGGGAAGCATTAGAGTAACCTTGGTTGGAAAACCTTTGTTTGAACTTTTATCGATCTTGTCCATCCGACCTAGCATTGGAGAAATTCCCATCGCCGGTTCTAGCTCTTTTCACCTCCCTATTTTTGTCTAGGATGTTTTAATCCTCTATTTGTTGGGCATACACCATAAGACGTGAGATGTCCATATTATCATGAAACATTGCTGAACGACATTCTTTTCTAACCAATCTAGACACACCCGTCATATACCTTCTCATCATATCTCTTGAATCAGCCACCAATGGCGAAGAATACTTGGACAATTGAGTAAAGTTTAGAGAATACTCTTGAACAATCATACCTCCTTGACGAAGGTTAATGATCTCTTCCACCTTAGTTTCCCATGAACTCTCGGGGAAAGAACCTATCAAGAAACACCAATATGAACACTTCCCATTCTATGGGACCCGCTCCTACTAGCCTATTGTTCTTCCATTGATTATACCATACTTGTGCCACACTCTTCAATTTCTAAGTGGCCAACTCCACTTTCTCTACCAAAGTTACCCCCATAATATCAATTATTTTATAAACCTCTTCCAGAAATTCTTGAGTGTCCTCTCCCACTTTGGAGCCATGAAATTCGGGAGGGTTCATTCTAGCAAAATCCCTAACCTTTGAAGCGGCTGAATTCACATTAGGGTTCACATGAGTCCCAACATCTCTATTGGCCTGAGCCGTCACTGCTTGGGCTTAAGTAGTCAAAGCTTGAGCTTGAGTCGTCATAATTTGGTCCAATATTTGAAGAGCCAACCTAACCTCCACATCTGACATAGCCGAAGGATTAATCGGAGCTTGATTAGCTTGAGTAGGAGCTTCTTATTCACATTGTCAACCACCATTCTTCTTGCGTTAGCCCTTCGTGTATTCATTTCCTGAAGACACAAGAGAAGGATTAGTAGAGAGAATTTTATAAAGTTAAACTCTAAGGCATGACTTAAGAGTTAATGAAAGAACTGAAATTTCCTAAACATCTTATAGCCTCTCATTCATAAATGTGGTGCGCTTCACACTCATGAACAAGATTCTACTAGATGTGGCTTATGTGACATTATCCTAGAATCATTCTAAACCTTGTGCTCTGATACTAAGTTTATCACGACCTAAGGGTACCCTCTAGACATAACAAGGCTAATAGAACCCCGAAAGGCACCATGTAAGCCACTTAGCCTATCATAACATAAAGCATTAGAACAATAAGAGTAAAAATGCATTTAAGTCCAAAAATCTTTATAAAGGAAAGCGGAAGTCTAGACTTGTATCAATTAGCTATCTATTACAATACTTGAATCAAAATAGGGTCACAGCCCAAAACAGCATAATCCGAAAGTGAAAATACAAGAATGAAACTACAATGATAGTATCCCGTCCTCGAATCATGAGGACTCACCACGAGCAAGGATAAATGAGCAAATCCAAGCTCTAGCCACATTGGGGACCACCTTGAGAACCGTACCCTACACTTGGGGAAAATGTAGGAAAATATGGGTTAGTAAAAAAATGCACTAAGTATGATAGTCATGCACAAAATCATGAAAACATGCTAAGAGGGACATTTTAGTTGAAGGCATGCAATTTAATTAAGTTAAAGCATCATTTTGGAGATAATGGAAAAGCATAAGTCATTAGCATAATCAACTCATAAATCATTATATCATAATAGGGACATACCACAAATAACCTCAAAACATACTTGCGCAATGCATGAATAAGATCCCTTAATCCCACCCACACTATGTAAAGCTTCTTGAGTAACTATAGTTCATATTTCATATTCTTGTTCATACTATCATAAAGGGAGATTAGCCTTAACCGATATAGACCATGTGAGCTTACCATGGAATCCGATGTCCACCCCACACCGAAATGGGGTTGTCCTATTATCCTAAGGTATAACCATAATCATAGCTTAGGTGGATCCACTAGCTAAACACCTATGTGGGCACATAGTTATGGGATAAGGAGATTGCTACTAGAGATCTGCTCTTTCTAACGGGGGGGCTACCATCTCAAGAAGATAGAAACCCACCCTTTCTAGCAGGGAGCTTCGATCTCATATTCAGTATCCGCTCGGTGCTAAGCATAATTTCCATGGAGAACATTTTAATTCTTGACTGAAGTTCATATACATGGAATACTACCTTGATACTTAATCCAACATAATTCATAAGATAGCTCATACATTCAATAGGTAAGTGTCACGACCCAGGGGTACCCCTAGATGTAACATGGCGAACTTGACCCCAAAGGGGTCTCATACAAGCCCTTAGCATATCATGACATAAGAACATAGGGAAAAGTGCGGAACATTAAAAACTTTTCTTTACAATCAAAATCTTTTATAAAGTGAGAGAGTCTATACACTATGTCTCAAACCATCTATAACATTTGAATTAAAAACTCTTGAATATAATCTTAGGGACACGGCCCTTACAAAAAGTCTAGAACATAAAAGAAAGACATAAAGGACATATGGTCAAGCCCTCGAATACTATAAGGACTCACCAATCTTTTTCTTCTTGATCTACTAAGGTCCTAGCCATGCATAAAAATCCTTAAAACATGCATAAAAGGGACATTTTATTTGAATCCATGCTATATGCCACTTTTGAACATCATCTTTGAAATAGTTGGAAAATGTAGCTCATAAGACAAACCATGCACAATTCATCATAATATAAAGGATATCATCATAATCACAAGCATAGTCTCCAACACAACATAATGCAAATTCCAATCTTCGCAAGACATAGTTCACATACATAATTACATACCAAGATCATATCATCATAATAGAACTATCACATAAGCAACCCCAAGCCATACTTGTGCAATGCATAGATATGATCCCATAATCCTATCTACACTAAGTATCACTTCTAGTCCACCATGATCATGCATAACATAAGTTCATATATCTTCAAAGCATAAGGAAACCACACCATAACCCTATTATAAGTCTACTTGTGCAATGTATAAATGAAGTCCCATACCCCCACTCACAATAAGTGAAGCTCATTAGGAAGTCATAAGTATAGTTCATGTTCATGATTCATATAAAGCATATATTTAACTCAAAATCATCATATCATAAGAGAGACATACCATGCCCACTCTCAAAGTCTACTTGTGCAATGCATGAATGAAGACCCATACCCCCACTCATACTAAGTAGAACCTCTTGAGGAACCATAATACATAACTCATATTCTTATCATATAGGGAAATAACCTTAACCGATATAGACAATGTGAGCTACATGGAATCTAGTGTTCTACCCATACACCGAAAAAAGGCATCCTACGTGCCTAAGGTAGAACATACATAATAGATTTTAGGTGGATCCACTAGCTATATATCTATGTGGGCACATAGTTATGGGATAAGGAGATTACTACTAGAAAACCGTACTACTAACGTAAAACGTTTCCATCTCATGAGATAACTTACATTGGGAAGCCGGACTTTCTAGCGTAAAGGTTTCCATCTCACTTTCATATCCACTCGGTGCTCAGCATTATTCCCTTTAAAAGTAATATTAAGTCTTTATTTAAGTTCGTGTTTACAGAAGGATGGATTAACACCCAATCCAATACAACATCATGACATTGCTCATAGATTCATTAGGTGAGAATGACCTTTCAAACTTAGAATCTTTAATATGTGAGTAAACATTTCAGTTCATATTCATAGTGTGTTCATAAGAATAGCCTTTCATTCAACACAACAAGATCATCATAGTCATAATAGTTCATGCATAATAAAGTGTAAGGGTATGGGCAGAACTACCTTTCAACAATACCACAATTACACAATAATAATAAGACTTTCTCTTTCTAAGTGAATCATAACCTTATACACAATTCTCATAAAGACGTACAAACCCTCATAACTTTTCCCTTCAAGGGCCATGAACCACAGGTAACACCTTAGTCATATTCATGCATGGGTGTATGAGTGTGATTATCCTTTCAATGACACAACAACAACATTATCATACACACTTTACTCTCAAAATGTTCATAAAACATGCACATAATGCCATAATCATACACACACCTCATATCTTGCATTCAAGGGTCATACTGAGTCAACACATCTAGCATTCAATACATGAAACATAGATATAATTATGACTAAAGTAAAACATTCATATTATGCATAAACTCATGTGATTTTATTATAGGTCATGTGGGTGAAGTCTTTTCACAATTAGGGCATATACAACTCAACATACATAATAGCTTCCTTCTTAAAGCCTTAACACCCTTAGTTTATTCATTTTAGCTTTTACTCTTAAAGCCCTATGAGTCATCTTCATGTTACAAGCCTTACTCTCAAGAAATGCCTCACATGATCAGCACGTATACCTAATTCTCAAGTTAACCTAATCCCATGCCTCATTCTTGATCAATTATGGTCATATTGAAGACATACCATTCAATCTCAATAATACACAACCATGATCCATCATATAAGCCCTAATCAATTCAATTCATGTCTAGAAGCTTTACCCTAAAGAAATTCATGTCTAGGTCATCTAATCTAAGGCAATTCATAAAGAAGTTAATCATTCTTAGAAGGTCACATCTAAACCCTCAATTTTCCTCTTTCATGAACCCTAGACCATATCAATTTCATCATAGGATCTTAGGTTAATCAAGGATACATGTAGAATCATACTTAAATCATGCAATTACATCATAATATACATCCAATCAATTGGACCAACTTGCAACAACATTCATAATGTAAAGAAGGACCATAGCTAGGATTGGGGAACTCATGGATTCTTGATGAACTCAAGTTGAAATCATATAAAATCAGTAATACATTCATAAACAAACATAATTCAACCTATAAACACAACTTTGAAAGGAATCCATATGGTTGAGTTGAAACCCTAGCTATTTGGGGGATTTTGGAAACTTGAAATTATCTTTTGAAAGGGCTCCATGAATGGAACTTAATCAAGGATGAAGACTACCGTACCTTAGGTGTAGAATCCAACGAAATTCGTATTGAAAAGCTCCCTTCTTCAAGCTCTACTTGATCTATTTCATTGTTCTTCAATGGAGGTTTCTAGAGAGAATATTTTGGTGAGGAGAGTATTTGGGTTTTGATTTGGGGTCTTGGGTTATAATGAATTAATGAGGTGTTTAATGACATAAAATAGTTTATATAGGTGTAATAAGTCCATATAAAGCGAACCCTAATGAAAACTATTTAAAAAGGAATTTCCTAACCTAACTTACTTTGGCGGAGATTTCGGACAGCGTGCAGGCCCCATCCACGACCCCCCACCCACAGGGCATGGATGGACTCACGGACCGTACTGGTCATTTCGTGAGTTGGATCTGCAACTCCTCTTTAGTGGTCTTGACTCACGAACCACTCCCAGGGAGATTGGACCACCCTACGGGGCGTAGATCCCCTTCGCGGGTCACATTTTTGGGCTGCTTTTGCCAGCCTTGGGGTTAGGCTTTAGGGTCCTCCTCAAGGACCCCTTGTTTGGTCGTTGGGGGGTCGTACCTTGACGTTTAACACCTAAACCCCTTAACCTAAGCTTGGTACATCATTTTACAACATTATACCCAATATCAAACTCAAAAGCTCACATGTAAGGCTCTAGTTTCACCTACTAGTTTCCGTTAGGCTCTAGCTTGGTCTTACTAGTTTTTCGGGTTGTTACATTATCTCCCCTTTAGGAATATTCGTCCTATAATGACACTTTAAACACTTTTATGGAATTAAAGATTCAAGACTAGCAACCCATAATGCATGAAACCTTAAAATGCACATAAACAAGGAGGAAACATCACTCCATCTCAATATACTCAATGCAACACAAGGAAGTATGAATTACATCTAACAACTCATTTATGCATCATATTTTCATAACTAATCATGTTTAAGGAGAAACGTCCATCTCCTAGTCATAACATGCTCAATATACCCTCATGGAGCTAATATGCATTTTACTCTCAAAAAGCATTTCCTTCAAGGAAGAATTTCTCAACTCCAAACTAAAACATGCTCATATATTTTTCTCATGAAGTACAATAGGCACCTCTTACTCAAAGCACTACAACATGAGGAAAACGATTCTCATAAACTCATTTCCTTTCAAAACACAAGTTTTCATGAATATGCCTTATATATAGAAGTCATGGCAACACATAAGCACATAACAACAATGTTATCTAGGCACACCATCTCCCCCTTGGGAGTGAGCCTATACAAACACTTCTAAACATCATCAATCACATAATCATAGGAGGAACTATCTCTTCCCAACTAAAAGTAAGCTCAACACAACATTATGGAGCCAATAATTCATTTCATAAAAAGCATAACAAGCAGGTTCATCAAATCGTCTCATGAAGTCAAATATGTCATCACCATACTAAGATGCACAACAACATGAGGACCATGTAAATCATGAAAAACCCATTTTATACAAAATAAGAATCTTTCAAAAATATGCATAACATAAGGAGGTCATGGAAAATTTCTAAAACACACATTACTCCATAACATAAAACAAGCCCGAAAATGGAACTCTTGGTCTTAAGCAAGAATAGGAATAGGAGGAAGGGATGAGGATATCGGGACTGTCAATCAATTTTTCTATCTAAGCACTTGATCTCCCCCTTGGAAGTAAGCCCCTTTTCTAAAACCTCAAATACTACTCCTTTCGAACAAACCCAAATCATTACCAAGATTTGTCATAACCTTACCGGGTTCTAACAACAATAGAGGTCTAATGACCATGCATCCAAATTCTACCAAGGTTAATAAGAGTAACTTTATGGGACAAGGGAATCATGGGACACATATAGCATCGAAGACTCCACAATCATGAAATGAGTTAAGGCGGACTTATAATCTAGGGATAGAGGAGGAATATAAGGGAATATAAGGATATTGGGACATCTCATTGGCCCTTGGCCTCCCAAGTAGCACCCTCAACTAAATCCCTTACTAAATTACCACCCTCAACATTCTCTAGGCATCACTTAAACACCATTATCCATCAAATCCTTCATCACATCCTAAAACTCATTATGACTAAGTGGGATTCCACCAACATACACACATAACCATAATCAAACCTAAGTACACTAAGGACAACATAAAAGCTCATTATGTCCAATTTATCAAGTCACAAAAGATAGGTACTACTGGAATAGAAATGAGCATGAAACACACACTGAGAGCAATATTAGGCGGTTACTCTTGATCACCTCTAGATTGGAGAGCTTAAGATTTATTCTTCTTCGGAGCCTTCCCACCCAAACCAATTGGACCAGAGGAAATGTAGGGTTGGGATCTATGACGACTATCCTCTTCATTCCTAGCAACCTTAGGGCAATGCCTTAGCTTGTAGCCCAAGTCACCACAACCAAAACAAACATTAGAGCCCACTAAGAATTCACCATCATGTCTTTTATCACATTAACTATACCCCGGTAATAGGATCTCACTACCATCTCCTTGATACTTGGGGCTAGACACCCTCTTTTGGTTAAACTTTGGGGGAATCTTGGAAGAGCTTTGACTATAAAATCTTTCTTGAGAGGGGTCATCATCTTCAACTCTATATCTCTTTGTTCCTCTAGACCTCTCTTCATGGTTCTCCATTTCAAACCATTGAGCATGAAACACAAGACAATCAATATCCATATCATTCTTAAGCATAACCATACTACGTTCTTTTGCTATCAAGTCGGATACACCCGACACAAACTTACTCATCTTCATCCTACGGTTGGCCACTAAGGATGGAGCATATCTTGACAACCTAGTGAACACCTGAGCATAATCCTTAACACTCATCCTACCTTGGCGAAGGTTAATAAACTCAAGTATCTTAGCCTATCTCATTTCGAAAGGGAAAAACCTATCAATGAACCCTTTCTTAAATCTTTCCCATTCCATGGGGCCCGCTTCCACCGGCCTCACTCCTTTCCATTGACTAAACCACATTAGAGCAACATCATTTAATTGGTAAGCAGCCCATTTCGCCTTCTCCGCTGGAATTACTCCTGAAAGGTTCAACACCCTAGAGACCTTATCTATAAACTCTAGAGGATCTTCATCCATCTTTGACCCATAGAATTCTGGAATCTCTATCCTGACTTGAGTCAACAATTGAAAACCATACTTAATCTTATCACTAGACACATACTCCCCTATAGGGACATTAGGAGCTTGCGGAGGATCTTGGAGGGGAACCTCTTGCTCCACATTGTCTTCGTCATTCCTTTCAACATGAGCCCTCGAAGTAGTCATATCCTGAAAATCATAGGGCACACATTAGGAGAAAGACCTAATAAAATTAAACACTAGGGAACGACTTAGAGAATGAAGAAGTGAAGTTTTTCCTAACATATGATAGCCTCCTATTCATAAAATGTGGTGCGCTTCACATTTATGAACAAGACTCTACTAGATGTGGTTTGAGACATCCTAAAATTATCCCAAAACCTTATGCTCTGATACCAAATTTGTCATGACCCAGGAGTACCTACTAGACATAACACGACATACTTGACCACGAAGGGGTCTCATACAAGCCCTTAACATATCATGACATAAAAATATAGGGAAAAGTGCGGAAAATTAAAAACTTTTCTTTACAATCGAAATTTTTTATAAAGTGAGAGAGTCTCTACACTATGTCTCAAACCATCTATAACATTTGAATAAACAACTCTTGAATACAATCTTAGTTACACAACCCTTACAAAAAGTCTAGAACATAAAAGAAAGACATAAATGACATACGGTCAAGCCCTCAAATACTATGAGGACTCACTAATCTTCTTTTTCTTGATCTACTAAGGTCTTAGCCACGAGGGTAGAATCCAATATCTCCAAACCCTGCGCTTATAGAAAATGTAGAAATATGGGTTAGCACAAAATGTACTAAGTATGGAAGCCATGCATAAAAATCCTTCAAACATGCATAAAAGGGACATTTTATTTGAAACCATGTTATATGCCACTTTTAAACATCATCTTTGAATAGTTGGAGAATGTAGCTCATAAGACAAACCATGCACAATTCATCATAACATAATGGATATCATCATAATGACAAGTATAGTCTCCAACACAACATAATGCAACCTCCAATCTTCGCAAGACATAGTTCACATACATAATTACATACCAAGATCATATAATCATAATAGAACTATCACATAAACAACCCTAAGCCATACTTGTGCAATGCATAGATATGATCCCATAATCCTATCTACACTAAGTATCACTTCTAGTCCACCATGATCATGCATAACATAAGTTCATATATCTCCATAGCATAAGGAAACCACACCATAACCCTATTCTAAGTCTACTTGTGCAATGTATAAGAGAAGTCTCATACCCCCACTCACAATAAGTAAAGCTCATTAGGAAGTCATAAGTATAGTGCATGTTCATTATTCATATAAAGCATACATTTAACTCAAAATCATCATATCATAAGAGAGACATGCCATGCCCACTCTCAAAGTCTACTTGTGCAATGCATGAATGAAGTCTCATACCCCTACTCATACTAAGTAGAACCTCTTGAGGAACCATAATACCTAACTCATGTTCTTATCAGAATTCATATTCTTATCATATAGGGAAATAACCTTAACCAACATAAACCATGTGAGCTACATTGAATCAGGTGTTCTACCCCTACACCGAAAAGAGGTATCCTACTTGCCTAAGGTAGAATGTATATAATAGCTTTTAGGTGTATCCACTAGCTATATACCTATGTGGGTACATAGTTATGGGATAATTACATTGCTACTAGAAACCTGGACTACTAACGTAAAAAGGTTTTCATCTCATGAGATAACTTACATTGGGAAACCAGACTTTCTAGCGTAAAAGCTTCCATCTCACTTTTATATCCACTCGGTACTAAGCATAAATCCCTTTAAAATTCATATTAAGTCTTTACTTAAGTTCGTGTTTATGGAAGGGTGGCTTAACATCAAATCCAATACAACATCATGACATAGCTCATAGATTCATTAGGTGAGAATGACCTTTCAACCTTAGAATCTTTAATATGTGAGTAAACCTTTTACATCATATTCATAGTGTATTCATGAGAATAGCCTTTCATTCAACACTACAAGATCATCACAGTCATAATAGTTCATGTATAATAAAGTGTAAGGGTATGGGGAGAACAACCTTTCAACAATACCACAATTACACAATAATCATAAGATCTTCACTTTCTAAGTGAATCATAAGCTTCTACACAATTCTCATAAAGATGTACAAACCCTCATAACTTTGCCCTTCAAGAGCCATGAACCACAAGCAACACCTTAGACACATCATAGTCATTTTCATGCATCGGGTGTATATGTGTGATTGTCCTTTCAATAACACAACAACAACATTATCATCATAGACACTTCACTTTCAAAGTGATAATAAAACATGCACATAATGCCATAATCATACACAGACCTCATATCTTGCATTCATGGGCCATATTGAGTCAACACATCTAGCATTAGATATATGAAACATAGATATAATCTTGACTAAAGTAAAACATTCATTTCATGCATAAACTCATGCGATTATATTATAGGTCATGTGCGTGACGTTTTTTCACAATAAGGCCATATACAACTCAACATACATCATAGCTTTCTTCGTAAAGCCTAAACACCCTTATTTTATTCATTTTAGCTTTTACTCTTAAAGCCCTAGGAGTCATCTTCATATTACAAGCCTTACTTTCAAGAAATGCCTCACATGATCATCATGTATACCTAATTCTCAAGTTAACCTAACCCCATGCCTCATTCTTGATCAATTATGGTCATAAGAAGACGTACCACTCACTCTCAATACTACACAACCATGATCCATCATATAAGCCCTAATCAATTCAATTCATGTCTAGAAGCTTTACCATCAAGCAATCCATGTCTAGGTCATCTAATCTAGGGCGATTCATAAAGAACTTCATCATTCTTAGAAGGTCACATCTAAACCCTTTAACTTGCCTCTTTCATGACATAACCCTAGACCATATCAATTTCATCATAGGATCTTAGGTTAATCAAGGTTACATGTAGAATCATACTTAAATCATGCAATTGCATCATAATATATATCCAATCAATTGGACCAACTTGCAACAACATTCATAATGTAAAGAAGGACCACAGCTAGGATTGGGGAACTCATGGATTCTTGATGAACTCAAGTTGAAATCATATAAAATCAGTAATACATTCATAAACAAACATAATTCAACCTATAAACGCAACTTTGAAAGGAATCCATGTGGTTGAGTTGAAACCCTAGCTATTTGGGGTATTTTGGAAACTTGAAATTATCTTTTGAAAGGGCTCCATGAATGGAACTTAATCAAGGATGAAGACTACCGTACCTTAGGTGTAGAATCCAACCAAATTCGTATTGAAAGGCTCCCTTCTTCAAGCTCTACTTGATCTATTTCATTGTTCTTCAAGGGAGGTTTCTAGAGAGAATATTTTGGTGAGGAGAGTATTTGGGTTTTGATTTGGGGTATTGGGTTATAATGAATTAATGAGGTGTTTAATGACATAAAATAGTTTATATAGGTGTAATAAGTCCATATAAAATGACCCCTGATGAAAACTATTTAAAAAGGAATTTCCTAAACTAACTTACTTTGGCGGAGATTTCGGACAGCGTGCAGGCCCCATCCATGATCCCCCGCACCCACAGGGCATGGATGGACTCACGGACCGTACTGATCATTTCTTGAGTTGGATCTATAGCTCCTCTTTAGTGGTCTTCACTCACGAAGCACTCCCATGGAGCGTGGACCACCCTACGGGGCGTAGGTCCCCTCTGTAGGTCACATTTTTGGGCTGCCTTTGGCAGGCTTGGGGTTAGGCTTTAGGGTCCTTTTCAAGGAACCTTTGTTTGATTGTTGGGGGGTCGTACCTTGACGTTTAACACCTAAACCCCTTAACCTAAGCTCGGTACATCATTTTACAACATTATACCCAATATCAAACTCAAAAGCTCACATGTAAGGCTCTAGTTTCACCTACTAGTTACCGTTAGGCTCTAACTTGGTCTTACTATTTTTCTGGGTTGTTACAGTAATAATAGTCTTTCAAACATTGAATCATCATATTGTTAGAACACCTTTCACATCATATCATATTCATGCATAAGTGTGTACATGAGGATAATTACCCAACAACACAACAACTAGATCATAATCATATTCACATTACTCTCAAAGTGTTCTAAAAGCATATACATAAACCTCATAATCATGCATAATTCCCATACTTTGCCCTTCAAGGAGCATATATTACATTCAATCAACACATCTAGAATTACTACATTAGACATGGATAATAACATGATTAAATTACTACAATTACTATAAGCATAGTCTCATAATACTCTCCTTTCTACAATTCACCCACATCATAAGGTCATAAATTGGGGATATGGGGATTTCATGGATTCTTGGGAGATTTCATCAAAACAAAATACAATAAATCATCAATTGAATCATAATATAAAGTAATTAAATCAATAGAATCATTTTTGAAAGGATTCCATGACTTGGAGTAAGACCCTAACTTTTGGGGAATTTCTATCTTTGAAATTGGGGTTTTGAGGGGACCACATGGATGAAAACTATCCATGGATGAAGGACTACCATACCGTCGTTTTCAATTCCAATGAAATTGAGTAAAAAAGCTTTCTCTTTCAAACCCTAGCTTCACCTTCCTTCTTTCTTCTTTGGAGTTCTAGAGAGAGAGTTTGGGGAAAAGTTTGTTTTGATATGGGATTTTGGAATTATGAGGAAGATGACTTAATTATGGGGTCTTAAAACATTATATAGTTAGTCTAATTTAGTGTAAAATGACATCTTTTAGTATTAACTAAAAATGGAAAACCCCAAAGTACCTCTCAACTAACTAACCAAAACGTGGGTCGGGGTTATGGGGCCTGATTCTGCAGGCTCGACCTACGGCCCCTCACCCACGAGGCGTGGGGAGGCCTACGGGGAGTGAGTGGACCCTCGTAGGTCACTTCCCAGACACATTCTTAGTGCCTTCCTCAAGGACCCATGGTTGGTCCTTGGGGTTTGAACCTTGACGTTCTAACACAAAAATAATTATTTTGAAGGTATGAGGAGGTACATTTACGACTCTAACCCTCATGTTAAGCTCTAGCTTAGCCTACTAGTTTCGGGAGTGGTACACTTATGAGACCTATCTACGACTCATGCATTGGACGACGGACCATCCTGGTGAACCGTAGAATAATATAGAAAACTTAACATTTTGGAAAAACTAATTGGCCAACCACACACCTGACCTACGTTCCATGGGTAGTTCCACGGGTCGTGGATGGCACCGTCGGAACTTGCACCAAATAGCTGGAAACTAAATATTTCCAATCTTTTCGAATCCGAGGTGTTACACATGATTTTTGAACAAGATGATAGACATGCTCCGGAAATTCAATGGGTCCATTGATGATATTTAAGATGTAGTTATAGGCCTCGATACCTCTGTTCATGAGTGAGATCATTTCAAGGATCCCTCATATTGTTTTTAGATTGTAATTCTATGAGGATATATCTATATTTTTAGTTGAGGGTGACTTTTTTGTCGGGCCTGTTTTGAGACTGTGATACATCGTTTGGTAATTTTGTGGATCCCTCGTCGGGATTTTTGATATATTATGTTGCATTAGTTTGTTTTATTTTATTTCTTATAGTTATAACTTATTTATTTTTGTTTTAAATATTTGAGATTTTAATTGATGATACCTGATGATGGATAAAGTGATGAATTTCCTAAGGGTAGATCGTCGATTGCTTGTGAGTGTTTAATTGATGTTAGATGTGATGATGTTTGAGTAGCCAACCCCAAATCGATGCTCGAGGTTGACCAATGATGGATTGGTGGACGACTTTCTTAAGGGAAAAATCATCGTCTTTTTGGGAAGGTTTTGTCTTGGTTGGTACTAGGAATATAGTCTTGCTTGTGAATAATATTGAACATACCCCTCGATTTTGGAGAGTTCAGCATGTTGTAAATGATTTTGTTACAACTCTTTTGGTAACTTTTGAGTCGTTAGCAATTTAAATGTTGATGGCACTTGTAAATTGGAAGGGAAATAACATTTTGAACCATCTTAATTGGCTAGCATGCCATGTGTGATGAGTGATCTAATAATGTCTTGTGTTCACTTTTATCACCTAGAACTTGCCAGTTTGTCTTGAAATATTGGTCTTGATTGAGGTTTGTTGGAGAAATGATCTTAGATTTTCTTTGATGTTCATGAAGTCCACTTGGCCTTAAAATTCTACCTTTTCACTAAATTTATCCTTAGTTGTCTCCTTTGTACCTTATCTTTTTATAGGCAACCAAATTAAATTCCTTGTCCTTTTGTGAAAAAGTAACCCTCTTTTGAACCCTTCCCTCCTTGAACATTAAAATTATGAAAGTTGACGCTAAAAGCCTAAGTTCGGGGTGTTATGGAAACTCATAGATGGGATGCTTACCATATGAAGGATTGATAAAAAAACAAAGAGAAACTCTCAAAGATGGAAAAAAGTTATGATAAAAGAAGAATAAAAATGAATAAATGAGACTTGAATCCTCCAAAAGTTGAAAATGGTTGTATGTGGGGCATCTAGAGTGGAAAAAAGAAAAGAAAATAAGAAAATAGTGTAAAATGTGCACTAAGTTAAAAAATGAAGAAAAAGTCGAAAAGTTAGTGAATGATGAGTTATTGCGTAGTGTTCAAGCAGGGTATGGTCACTTGTACCTCAATGTTATCCTAACCTTCCCCAAACCTACATTACAAACTTAATAGAGTTCTTTTTAATCTCTAACCGGATAAAGTTAAGTGAATGTTTATTAAAAATATGGACAAGCCTACAGTGTTACATTTGTGTTCACGAGATGTTTTGTTGTGAGTGTGAGTGTTTGCATATTTTTCCCTTGTCTTGTAAATACATTGTGAGTTTGTTGGAATCTTTCTTTCCTTGTGAGGACATGTAAGTTGATAAAGCGATGATTAAAAATTCCTTATTGATTCAAGTGTGCATGAAAAATAACTAATGAGTTGAGTCACGTCTTGAGTTTGAGTTGTGGTCACTTAATGATTCTTTGTTCTTGATAATGTGCCATGAGTATGAGGGGAGCTATTTTATGAAATTTTTCTGCATGTGGAATTTTTATTATTACCAACCAAAGTTGTTTCTTCTATGCTTGTATGAAAAAGGTTAAATTGATTTGTGGTGTGTTTTGAATTAAGAGCCTCTTGTCTTTTTTTATTTTTCTTTAGCTCAGGACAACAAAAGTTACTAAGTTGGAGGTGTTGATGAGTGGTAGTTTTACACTCATTTGAGGATCTCTTCGTAGTTATTTTGGCTTGCCTTAGTTTAGAATTGGTGTTTTTGTTCATATTTGGAAAAAAAAAAGAAATTGAAAGTTGATTTAGAAGATGTTTTGAATAAACAAAGTTGAATTGAAGCAAGAAGAGGTCAATTGGAAGAAAGTGGACCTGGTAGTAATCTACTCGTTGCGACAGCGTGAAGCAGAGGTCGGGATCGTGATGCCAAGAGATTTAGATCTCACAGTTGTGTGGTAAGACATCACGGTTACGTGACCTAGCGACACTACTCATTGCAATTGCATGAGTTAGTTTTCGCGACCATGAATGGTAAAACGTGTGGCACCTGGACAAATTGGAAATTTCACTAAATATATCCCAAAAACAATTTTTACACTCAGCAGCAGTCATTTTATAGAGGAGAAAAGAATTTGGAGAAAAAAGGATCGTAGAGTAAAGCTCATCTTCTTAGTTTGGAATAGATTTCATATTTTTCTTAATTTTGGAATGAGACATTGAAGGCAAGTTTCCTTATAATTTATCTTTTGGGTTTGAAGATTCTATACCTGGTAGTAAAATATTTTTTTCCTTCTTCATTCCCTTGCTTTGTGTGACTACAATTGTGGGTGTAATTGTGTGTATGGAATTGGGGCTTTTATGCTAGAAATATACAATACTATTTGGGTATTTGATTTATTGCTCTATTTCTTTTGCAATTCCTTAATTCCATTCTTCAATTAATGAAATGGGTTTAATCTCGTGTTTGAATTTATTACTCAGGAGTTCATGCTTGAACCTAGCTTTTAATCTTTTTGGGCTGGTCGGATGAGATTCAATGAAGTGCAGAATTAGGTTAATAATCATTTGAGATTTGAGACCGAAAGGAAATCATTTAGGTCTATTTTGTTGAATGACAAATTTTCTAGAAACAGGGGTTTAGATTTAGGTCTTGGATTGTTTCTCATTGTCTCGGTTGAAACCGAAAGGAGATATGATGATAACACCCTTTGAGAAGTAAACGACATTAGGGTTGATTGATGATGAGCCAGTGTCACGACCCGAGTCTATGCCCCGGAAGCGACATGACCTACAAGACTTCGAAGAGCCTCATACAAGCCTCATAGTTCATTTCATTGCATCGATAATCGAATTTGTACGGAATTAAAACTTTTTATTCAAAACCATACAATTCAAAACATACTAAACATTTAACACATTACATTGGAAGTCTACTTGTTTCACATGGCCATCTTAATACAATCTTAGAAAAACCAACATAAGTAGGGTCACGGCCCTTTTCACTTGAAAATTCTAGAAATAGTCTAATACAAAGAAGTAGAACAAAACATAAAGCTTGTAAAACGTGTCCCCGAATAATGTGGACATACCACTCTAACTTGGGAGTCTCAATCCAAGTCTTCACTAGAACTAGCAAGTCACTTGCTGGAACCTACACTTGTAGACATAGAGGAAAATATGGAGTTAGTACACACAAATGTACTAAGTATGACGACCATGCGAAAACATGCTAAAACGGACATTTTGGTTTGGAAACCATGCATGAGATCAATTTCAAGATATTTCATGAACATAAGAATAAGATGCATCAAATACAAGTATTACCAACATCCAAGTCATTATCATCACATTTCCACCAAAGGTGAACTTACCATTCTCCTCATGCTCCTTCAATGTCAAGACACAATACAAGAACATATACATCAAGCAAGGCATCTCAATCATCTTAGGGTCCCTATCTATAATAGCCCTAAGACACACTTAAGTAAGATATGAAGTGCCATCCTATACTACCTCTTCACACCACACCTAAGTGTTCCTCTAGGCCACCATAGATAAGACTCCTTACATTTCAACATATCATGCTAAACAACTCATATCACTAACTCAAGTGAATCATGATTCATATCATTTAGTCAACTACGACATACATTATATCATGGAAGACATGCACCATTTCATATAGACTTGTGAGACATACATCATATCATAGAAGACACACACCATTTCATATAGACTTGTGAGACATACATCATATCATAGAAGACCTAAAGGCAACTTGCTTCATTTGTTCCTTTAGAAGACATTCTTTCATTAGGAAGTAGAGATTCTCACTATAGCCTTCTTGAAGCTTACTCATGCAAATGCATGGATAGCATCCCATACAGCTACCCATGGGTCATAGAACTTCACAAGAAACCATAATGGGTACCTGACATGATGGGAATAGGCATTTAACCGACATAGACTATGAGAGCTAAATCATAGAATCCAGTGTCATGTAACCCCACACAGTAAAAAGGTGATCA
Source organism: Solanum lignicaule (assembly GCA_029582545.1). Taxonomy (NCBI): domain Eukaryota; kingdom Viridiplantae; phylum Streptophyta; class Magnoliopsida; order Solanales; family Solanaceae; genus Solanum; species Solanum lignicaule. Next base: position 26,455 of record JAJOOF010000921.1, on the reverse strand, counting down.
ACTTACCTAAGGTCGATCGATGATTAGCCTAATGGATCCACTATCTATCCTATGTGGGCACATAGTTAAGGGACAAAGAGCTTGCTACATGACACCCCGCCTCAACTAACGTATGGGCATCCATCACAAGGGATTTCTACTAGACACCCCGCCTCACCTATCGTGAGAGCATCCATCCCACTTAATGACCTCTCGGTGCTTAGCCTTCATTCCCATAGAATAATTCATGTCATTAGTTCATTAAGGAAGAGAGATTATTATTAGATAACCCCGCCTCAACTAACATATGGGAAACCATCTCTTACCAACATGCATAAGTCTTTTGGGGATGGATATTGTTGCTAGATAACCCCTCATAAACTAACGTATGGGCATCCATGTCCAAGGATTGCTACTAGATACCCCACCTCAACTATCGTGAGGTCATCCATCCTCTCCTAAGAGGAGGATAGCTCATAGATTCAAACATGAGAATATCCTTTCATATACGAATCCCTTAACATGCTTTAGTGAAGAGTTGAGAATAACCTTTCAAATCAACACATCACAACATTCGTGATCATATAACTTCATACATGCTTTCAAGAAAAGATAACCTAAGTCTACCAATTCAAGATACATTAAAAAGGAGGAAACCTTCCACATGCAAACATCTTCGTTCATAAGTGCATAATTGAGAATGTCCTTTCAATACTAGCACACTTGCATTCTAGGTATGATTACATTACTTGCATTTAGATCACACACCACATACCTCATATCATGTTCATGCATTATTTCTTCATATCATGCTCATGCATACATTCTTTATATCTCCACATACCAACAATTATTCATAATTAGGCATGCAAAATCATATTACTTCAACAAACTAATTCAATTTAAGCATCTCTTAATCACTTGCTTGAAAAATCCACAAACCCACTTCTTAAGGCACCATTGAAGACTTTAGGAAAGCATGGGTTCTTTGAGAGTTTTCTTCATAAAACCACAATCAACACCAATACAATCACACTACTTCATAATAAAGCCATTTAAAATAATTGAAGTTTGAACCCATGTTGAAGAGTGAAAGATGTAGGTTTTGATGTTTTGCAAGCTTTGAAAAACACTTTGATAGGACTCTAGGGTTAGAGCTAACCCTAGATAAAGAACCACCGTACTTTAATCCGAAGAAATCCACAGGAAATTTGAGGAGAAACGACCTTGAAATCGCCAAACCCTAGCCTCAATAGCTCCCTTCTTCTTCTTCTCTAATGGAGGGTTTCTAGTGAGAGAAAAATTGACAGGAGATGGGTTTCCTTTAATTCTATTTGGAGGGACTTAAATGAAAGGGTTTAAGTCTTAAAAGGGTTATATACATGTAGGGAGAGGAATAACATAATAGGGATTCAACTTAGGAAAAGAACTAAGGACCCTAAAGTTTTAACTTAAAAAATTCTGCCCCTTGCCCGCTTGAGCTCGCCTTTTGGACACTTGGGCCCGTCAAGTGCACTAGGAGACTCGCCAAGTGCACCATTAGTTCGCCCTTTGTTCCAGTTGGCTCACCAAATGGGCCGTCCATTGGGCGATAGAGGGGTGCCAAAGGCCGACACACCAATCTGGTTGGCGAGCTACCCTTTAGCTTACCCTTTGGTCCAGCATCATGGCCAAACGAGGCAGCTATTAGGCAATCACAAGGGCAGATGGGTGAGTCGCCCAACCCTTTGGGCGATCAACCAGCCCCTTTAAAATCAATGTTTCTACCACCCTTTCTTGCTAGCATAGGTCCTTACTTGCACCCTAGACCTCATCCTTACCCCATTAAGGTTCTAAAAACAGCCCATACACCAACTCAAAGTCACACTAACCCAAACGTCATGGCTCTAGTTCATTCTATCATTTTCTGAGTCATTACATTATCCCCCACTTAGGAACATTCATCCTCGAATGACACTTTAAACATTCAAGGAAGTAACGACTCAAAACTAGCAGCCCATCAAACATACAACATCGTAATCCATGCACCAACTAAAGAAACATCAACTTTATCTCAACATGTATTCAATGCGCTCTACAAACTCATTAGGCACACATACTTTATTATTTCTTACTTTAAATGGAGGAACTATCTTCTCCGATCATAAGCATGCTTACTATAACAACATGAAGCCAAAAATATTAAATTACGCTCAAAAGCACACATAGGCATGATCATACATTCACTTCTTTAATTCACAACAAGCATCTCATACTAATTGCACAACAACATGAGGGAATATAGATCAATTACTCATTTTATCATTCTATCATAATCTCATCAAGAGAATGAATAACATAGGGAAACCATGCAACGGATATTCATGCATGACTCCAAAACATGAAATTAGCTACTAAGAACGCTAAGTCTCAAGCTTGAATAGGAATAGAAGAAAGTGATAAGGATACCAGAATTCTTTACGACCTCATAATCAACATACTATCCCCGACTCAAGGAAGAACTCATACTCATACTAGGCTAACATGCACTCAACATAAGGACCTCAACATCACATTCTAAATCAAAAGAAACCATCACTTACCGGTGTATTCACCTGGATGACTTTCCTTACTCTCTTTAGCTTGAAGCACATAGAAACGATTCTTCTTGGGAGCATTAGGATCCAGTCCACTATAAGAAGCTTGCTTGGCCTCTCTCCCTTTATCCATGAGTGTAGGACAATCTCTCATCTTATGTCCCTTCTTTCCACACCCAAAGCAACCATCCATACCAGCGAGACACTTACCCAAATGGTGTTTTCCATAATTAGCACATGTAGGCCTATCATAAGGAGAACCACCTCCACTTCCTCCTTCAGATTTAGGGTTACATACCCTACCTTTGCTCACCATAGAAGAATCATAGGAGGAATTTTGGTTGATTGACCTCTTTCTGAACTTAGGTTGACCTTGATCATCAGATCTGGACCTCTTCAATTCCCTATTCTTTTCTTGGAGCTTTTCATCCTCCATTTTCTTAGAATAAACCATAAGACGAGATATATCCATGTTATCATGAATCATAGCCGAATGACATTCTTTTCTCACCAAGCTAGACACACCAGTCATAAACCTACTCATTTCATCTCTAGGATCCGCAACCATAGAAGGAGTATATTTAGACAACTCGGTGAACTTAAGAGAATACTCCTCAACCCTTATATCTCCTTGACGAAGGTTGATAAACTCTTCTACCTTTGCTTCCCTTTTCTCCCTAGGAAAGAATCTATACAAGAAAGCTCTCTTATACACCTACCAACCTATAGCAACCGCTCCTTCCAGCCTATTCGTCTTCCATTGAGTATGCCACACTTGTGCCACACCCTTCAACTGATAAGCGGCCAACTCCTCTTTCTCTCTAGTAGTCACCCCCATAGCATCTACAATCTTATAAACCTCATCTAGGAACTCTTGAGGGTCTTCACCCACTTGAGAACCAAAGAACTTAGGAGGATTCATTCTAGTGAAATCTCTTAGCCTCGAATCCATAATGCTCTCATTAGGGTTCTCATGAGCTCTAGCATCCCTAGTCACTTGAGTTGTCAAAGCATGAGTCAAGGTTTGGAGAGTCATTCTTATCTCCACATTAGTCATAGCCCCTTCATCAATAAGAACTTGAGGATCTTGAAGGACTTCCTCATCTTGGGGAACTTAACCACCTAGAGGAACTTGATTACCCTGAGGAGCTTGATTACCTTGAGGAGCTTGATTCTCTAGAGGAGGAACTCCTCTATTCACGCCCTCTCTTTCCACCCTCCTAGCGTTATTCCTTTTTGTATTCATATCCTATAAACACAAGAGAAGGGGTCAGGAAAAGGACAACTATAGAACTAGCTCTAAGGCATGACGTAAGAGTATGAAGAAAGTGAAACATCATAATGTCCTATAGCCTCTCGCTCATAGGTGTGTCACAACTCACACCGATGAACAAGACTCTACTAGACGTGGCTTATGAGAGGACGTCCTAAAAGTACCATTCCAAAATCTTTGCTCTGATACCATATTTGCCACGACCCGAGCCTATGCCCCAGAAGAGACACAACATATAAAACTCCGAAGAGCCTCATAGTTCATTTCATTGCATCAATAATAGAATTTGTACGGAATTAAAACTTTTTATTCAGAGCCATACAATTCAAAACATACTAAACATTTAAAACATTGCAGCGGATGTCTACTTGTCTCACATGGACATCTTAATACAATCTTAGAAAAACCAACATAAGTAGGGTCACGACCCTTTTCACTTGAAAAGTCTAGAAAGAGTCTAATACAAAGAAGTAGAACAAAACATAAAGCTTGTAAAACGTGTCCCCGAATGATGAGGACAAACCACTCTAACTTGGGAGTCTCAATCCAAGTCTTCACTAGAACTAGCAAGTCACTTGTGGGAACCTACACTTGTAGACATAGAGGAAAATATGGATTTAGAACACACAAATGTACTAAGTATGATGACCAAGCGAAAACATGCTAAAATGGACATTTTGGTTTGGAAACCTTGCATGATACCAATTTCAAGATATTTCATGAACATAAGAATAAGAGGCATCAAATACAAGTATTACCAACATCCAAGTCATTATCATCACATTTCCACCAAAGGTGAACCCACCATTCTCCTCATGCTCCTTCAATGTCAAGACACAATACAAGAACATATACATCAAGAAAGGCATCTCAATCATCATCGGGTCCCTATCTATAATAGCCCTAAGACACACTTAAGCAAGATATGAAGTGGCATCCCATACTACCTCTTCACACACACCTAAGTGTTCCTCTAGTCCACCATATATAAGACTCTTTACATTTCAACATATCATGTTAAAAAACTCATATCACTAACTCAAGTGAAACATGTTTCTTATCGTTTAGTCAACTACGACATACATCATATCATGGAAGACATGCACCATTTCATAAAGACAAGTGAGACATACATCATATCATAGAAGACACATATTATTTAAAATAGACATGTAAGACATACATTATATCATAGAAGACCTAAAGGCAATTTGCTTCATTTGTTCACTTAGAACACATTCTTTCAATGGGAAGTATAGATTCTCACTATAGCTCTCTTGAAGCCTACTCGTGAAAATGCATAGATAGCATCCCATACTACTGCCCACGCGTCATAGAACTTCTCAAGAAACTACAATGGGTACCTCACATAATGGGAATAAGAATTTAACCTACATAGACTATGAGAGCTAAATCATAGAATCTGATGTCATGTAACCCCACACCATAAGAACGTGATCAACTTGTCTAAGGTCGATCAGTGATTAGCCTAATGGATCCACTAGCTATCCGATGTGGGCACATAGTTAAGGGGCAAAGAGCTTGATACATGAAACCTCGCCTTAACTAACATATGGCATCCATCACAAGGGATTGCTACTAGACACCCCGCCTTAACTATATCTAGATCATCCATCCCACTCAATGACCTCTCGATGCTTAGCCTTCATTCCCATAGAGTAATTCATGTCATTAGTTCATTAAGAAAGAGAGATTGTTAATAGGTAACCCCCGCCTCAACTAACGTATGGGCAACCATCTCATACCAACATGCGTAAGTCTTTTGGGGAAGGAAATTTTTGCTATATAACCCCACCTCAACTAACGTATGGGCATCCATCTCCAAGGATTGCTACTAGATACCCCACCTCAACTATCGTGAGGGCATCCATCCTCTCCCAACTTAAGGATAACTCATAGAATCAAACATGAGAATAACCTTTAATATAAGAATCCCTTAACATGCTTTAGAGAAGAGTTGAGAATATCCTTTCAAATCAACAGATCATAACATTCGTGATCATATAACTTCATACATGATTTCAAGAAAAGGAAACCTAAGTGTATCAATTCAAGATACATTAAAAAGAAAGAAACCTTCCATATGGAAACATCTTTGTTCATAAGTACATAATTGAGAATGTCCTTTCAATACTAGCACAATTTCATTCTAGGTATAATTACGTTACTTGCATTTAGATCACATACCACATGCCTCGTATCATGTTCATGCATTCATTCTTCATATCATGCTCATGCATACATTCTTTATATCTCCACATACCAACAATTATTCATAATTAGGCATGCATAATCATATAACTTCAATAAACTAATTCAATTGAAGCATCACTTAATCACTTGCTTGAACAATCCACAAACCCACTTCTTAGGGCACCATTGAAGACTTTAGGAAAACATGGGTTCTTTGAGAGTTTTCTTCATAAAACCACAATCAACATCAATAGAATCATATTACATCATAAGAAAGCCATTTAAAACAATTGAAGTTTGAACCCATGTTGAAGAGTGAAAGATCTACGTTTTGATGTTTTGCAAGCTTTGAAAAACACTTCGATAGGACTATAGAGTGAGAGCTAACCCTAGATAAAGAGACACCCTACCTTAATTCGAAGAAATCCACAAGAAATTTGAGGAGAAACAACCTTGAAATCGCCAAACCCTAGCCTCAATAGCTCCCTTCTTCTTCTTCTCTATTGGAGGGTTTCTAGTGAGAGAAAATTTGAGAGGAGATGGGTTTCCTTTAATCCTATTTGGAGGGACTTAAATGAAAAGGTTTAGGTCTTAAAAGGGCTATATACATGTATGGAAAGGAATAAAATAATAGGGACTCAACCTAAGAAAAGAACTAAGGACCCTAAAGTTTTAACTTTAAAAATTCTGCCCCTTGCCCCCTTTATCTCACCTTTTGGACACTTGGGCCCACCAATTGCACTAGGAGACTCGCTAAGTGCACCATTGGCTTGCCCTTTGTTCTAGTAGGCTCAGCAAATGAGCAGTCCATTGGGCGAAGGCGGGGTGCCAAAGGCCGACACACCAACCTGGTTGGTGAGCTACCCTTTTGCTCGCCCTTTGGTCCAGCATCATGGCCAAATGAGGCAGCCATTAGGCGATCACAAGGTCAGAAGGGCGAGTCACCCAACCCTTTTGGCGATCAACTAGCCCCATCGCCAACCAGCCCCTCTAAAATTAATGTTTCTACCACCCTTTCTTGCTAGCATAGGTCCTTACTTGCACCCTAGACCTCATCCTCACCCTATTAAGGTCCTAAAAACAGCCCAAACACCAACTCAAAGTCACACTAACCCAAACATAATGGCTCAAGTTCATCTTATCATTTTCTGAGTTGTTACAGCTAGCCTACCTTTGAATGAATGATGATATGTTAAATGACAATGGATCATTGAGTGTTGATTAAATTTCGGATTTCCCAATTCCCATACATCCTTGCTTGATATCGTCTTGGCCCAAAACCTTTGTTTATTTACAAAAATCATACCGTTAACTTAATAATTTTGTAAATTGTGTGCTTAGGGTCAAACTTGTAACTATTCATTATGTACCTTTTCAATCGCCAAAAAATTGTCCTCTGTGGAATTCGACCCCAACTCTTAGTTAGGTATTTTTATTGATGATGACGTCTTACTCTTTGAACTTGTTTTGAGGCTAATTTAAGTGTTATTAGATGCTAGTATCAAGTTTGAATCTTTCCTCTAGATTTCTTCAAAGGTTGTGATGGCCTCATCTTGCTCCTTCATTATTTTTCCATGAAATTAGTTATTGACAATAATGGTGCTTTTTTTTACCTTCAATGAAACATTTGTGATAATTCACAATACATCCTTTCTCTTCGTACGTGATGTGAAAACACTATGAATGTCTATGTCATCAGTTACTTAAAAAAAGTATTGATTATTATGCTCCAACAACCTCTTTCCTGATAATGATTTCCTTTTGGTTCCCAAGAAATGAAATACGGAGGTCTTTAAGGTGGTGGCATATCCGTCCACTTGTTTAAAGGATTCCCATTTATCCTTGCGGCCTAATCTTTCAAATGCAGGGGCACGGGGTGTCAATCTTCCCATGCGTTCAAACACAGAGGTTTGTTGTGGTGTTTTACAATCATTAGATTTCTTTGTATTTTATATAGAAGTGTAGTGAGATGAAGTTGTTTCCTTTTCCTTCTTAGATTAAATTTGACAAGGCTCCGACAAGTTGATTCCTAAACCAAACCTAGGAGTCGCACAAAAATATCCTTGCATTCTTAATCGCATTTGAGGCTTCGTAAGCCCATGTATCTTTTAACCAGTGACTTCATTCTTGAGTTCTTGTAGTATCATTGGATTTGAGAAATCATAACGTGTTTTTTTCAAATAATATGAAAATGTTTAGATCAAAGTGCCCTTTTATCTTACCAACTTCGATATTGCCTTTGGAAGACTCAGAAGTGATAGATGGGACTTCTGCAATCGAGACAATCATTTTCTCTTTAAAATCTTGATATGTTGTGTAACTCAATTCTTTCCTCAGTGGGTGAACTGTTGAGTACATTCCTCTAGTAGTGGTCATCCCATTTTCGATGCTTACATGGATTGTAGCGAAAACCTTGTTGCTCATTATCTATTTAGATGTCTCCTTTACATGGTGAATGCTTAATGGAAATCTCTTTCATTCTCTTCTTCGACATATTAATAACGGCCTATTGAAATTTACTCTCTTCAAGATCAATTAAGTCGGCCTGGGCGGGTCCCTCCATAATTGATCATCCAGAATCTAAAAAGAATTTTGCATCTGCAAGGTATGACTGTGTCTCAGTGAAAGAATTAATGTCTCATCGATTTTGTCTACTTCCGCATCTTTCTTATACTTCAACCATTGATGCAAAGTAGACGGCACCACTCAATTTTCATGAACCCAAGGACGTCCGAGCAATAAGTTGTATGATATTCTTGTATCTACAACATGAATAAAAGTGTTTGATTTTACATTGCCAATGGACAATCCTATGAATCTTTCCTATGGATCATTGTCCTCCTTGATTGAAACCTTATATCCTTATCTTACTTTTCGAACATTCATCAATAGAGATCCCGAGCTCTTTCAAAACAACTTTAGGCATGATTGACTATCGAACCCCCAGCGATTACAATGCAATTGATATGTTGCTCTTGAATCTATACTACAACAAACAAAGGCCTGTTATGTAGCTTAGAACTTAACAACTAGTCATCATATTTGAAGGAAATTGAAGCACAACATGGGACAACTTTTTCATTAGTTTGATGTTCTTGTGATATTGTTGGATTATGCTCTCCTTTGCTTTCCTTTGTTTCGTCCATGCTAGAAACAACATGTGTTTCACCAATTTGACTACTGCGATGGAAATTTTTAGCAAAAGAAATTGATGTGCCGCGAAATCTTGGCACATTTGATGCTTGAAAATTAAGGATTAATACTAGAATTGAGTGTACTTTTGTATGCTTTGATGTCTTTGTTGAATGTGTAGATAGATTATGCTTGTGTGGAAAATTGGAAAAAGAAGCAGAACATGATGATGATCAAGTAAAGAACACGAGCACCTAGAAGGGTTGTAGTCCTTGTCACGAATTGCGGTGAAGGTCGTGAAGCATTTCTAGTATGAAGGTGCAACCTAATCTCAACTCCTCCAGGCCAAGTAATGCCCATGGCCAACCTCACGGACCGTGGTCATCACAACGACCTGTGGTCGTGATCGTGAAGTTGAACAAGTATTCATCAGTAAAAGAGTGAAAAATGAGAAGTGGCCAAGTGAAGATCACGGACACCCAAACGGACCGTGGTCCAGATGACGATCTGTGGTGTTGTCCGTAGTACCCTTTCTAGTGTAATGGCATTGAAGACCTAAACTTGGGAAATTCCAAGTAAAGACTATGGACACCCAGACGGACCATGATCTCTTTTACGATCCGTCATGTTGACTGTGATGCATGTTCCAGTGTTCAAGCATTAAAGACTCAATTTTGGGAAGACCACGGAGGGCTTGACGGACCGTGAAGCCCTTGACGGGTCGTAGAAGTGGGTGTGAAGGGCCCGACAGTTTAGTCCTACTTCGAGTAAGACTCTCTTTTTCTAAAAGACTTATTTAAATTAATTAGGGCATTTTTATGTTTTATCTTATCTTACCTTGAACGACGAAGAAGTTTCCATTATTCTTAGTTTGTGATTTTCGATTTTGAACATTGAATTAAATTCAAAGTTTGGATTTCTGGTTCTTAAATTATCGAAGTGGCTTGTTTATTTGCTTATTCTAGTATGTGCTTTCTAAACATGTTTTCGTGTGATATTTCTGAATGTTTACGTGAAATCATGAGTGGCTAAATACCACAATTGGGGTTGTGGGATCCATGACGTAAAACCAAAGTGTAATTTCGTAAAACGAGTAAAAGGTGATATATGTTTGCAAATAATAACCTAGCTTTCATTATTCATTTTTTTCTGATGAGTGCACGCATTGGAATGAGCCTGTATCAATTATTTTTTCGAGAGAAAAATAATCATTAGGAAAAAGCTAAGTTAACTGGAAGAAATGTAGTCAAAGTTTGAGTTTGAGAGAAAAGAACTTTAACACCATTGTGAACGAGGGTAAAAATTAGTAACACTCTGGGACCGAGAGGACTTGAGGGAACTTTATCTGAATAGGCTGAGAAGTATCAGATATATCTAACTCATCTGCATTTTGTAGAAAAAAATTGCCTAAACTTAACTATGGAAGAACATTAGGTGTAACGTTATGGCGAACACAATCCTGGTTTCTTTTAATTAACACAACAACTTGTGAACTGAAAGCTCTGTTAATTGTTAATCTGGAATTTGGTTACAAATCATAGTTACTAGAACCTAACAACTAAACCCATTTTTACTTTCCATAATTGTTTCTTTAGGAAATAATTAACGACATTTGAGTAAACGCGACAATGAAATCATTTCTGTAAAGAAATTCTCTGTGGGATCGACCTCAACTCACATTGAGTTCTATAAATTGACTTCGACCGTTTATATATGTTAATTGAGGAGTAAGTTTGGACGTATCAAATTTTGTTTAGTCCTACTCTCTTTTTTTAAATACGTATTTGAATTAATTAGGGCGTTTTTATGTTTTATCTTATCTTACCTTGAACGACAAAGAAGTTTCCATTATTCTCAGTTTGTGATTTTTGATTTTGAACATTGAATTAAGTTCGAAGTTTGGATTTCAAATTCTTCAATTATCGAAGTGGCTTGTTGATTTGCTTATTCTTGTAAGTGCTTTCTAAACATGTTTTCGTTTGATATTTCTGAATGTTTACGTGAAATCATGAGTGGCTAAATACCACAACTAGGGTTGTGGGATCCATGACGTAAAACCAAAGTGTAGTTCCTTAAAACGAGTAAAAGGCAATTTATGTTTGCAAATAATAACCTAGCTTTCATTATTCATTTATTCTGATGAGTGCACGCGTTGGAATGAGCCGGTATCTATTATTTGTTTGAGAGAAAAATAATCGTTAGGAAAAAGCTAAGTTAACCGGAAGAAATGGAGTCAACATTTGAGTTCAAGAGAAAAGAACTTTAACACCATTGTGAACAAGGGTAAAAATTAGTAACACTCCGGGACCGAAAGGACTTGAGGGAACATTATCTGAATAGACTGAGAAGCATCAGTTATATCTAACTCGTCTGCATTTTATAGAAATAATGTGTGTGAACTTAATTACGAAAGAACATTAGGTGTAATGTTATGGTGAAAACAATCCTGGTTTCTTTTAATCAACGAAACAAACTTGTGAACTGAAATCTCTGTTAATTTTTAATCTGGAATTTGGTTACAAATCTTAGTTATTAGAACATAACAACTAAACCCATTTTTACTTTCCGTGATTGTTTCTTTAGGAAATAATAACGACATTTGAGTAAACGCGACAGTGAAATACTTTCAGTAAAGAAATTCTCTGTGGGATCGACCTCAACTGACGCTGAGTTCTACAAATTGACTTTGACCATTTATATCTCTTAATTGAGGTGTAAGTTTGGACGTATCAAAAAAATTTAGTCCTACTACGAGTAGGACTCTTTTTTGAAACACTTATTTGAATTAATTAGGGCATTTTTATGTTTTATCTTATCTTACCTCGAACGACGAAGAAACATTGTTGACACCCAATTTCGGACCTCCACAATATAGATTACTAATCAAGCTTCTCAAATTCCAAACAATTTGAAATAATTAGTTCTTATAAAGTTCAAAAAAAAAATTCAAGTTACTTTTAATTAATTATTTTAATTATTTCTATGATTTTTAGGTAATATATATGTTTTACATAATTACATATATAATTAGTATATTTTATGATTATTCGAAAATCATCCCAAAAAGATTTTACGTTTTAGTGGAATATTTTATTAATTTAGTTTAACTTAAATTATGGCTGTAATTTTAAATTAACTATTTTATAATCAAATTAATTATTTCATATTGTTAAAATTAAGAAGCTCGTTAGTTAATTATATTAATTCATCTCATTTATTTTTAGCCGATTTCACCAATTAAATTCAAATTGGCTAAGTTTTAAACTTAGATTGATTAGCAATCTAATTGGTCATTCGTCTAATTTAAATCCAACCATCTCTTTTCCACTTCTTGGACCCTTTTAGGCCAACTTTGGGCCAATTCCTTTCCAGTAGCCCACTTCTCAAACTAAGAAAACCCAATACATACAAGACCCAAGCCCAATTCTTTAATATCCAACAATGCAATAACACACAGACAACACCACTACCCAACCGATCAGCAGCCCAAATTCCAGCAATAACAACGACCCCTGTTACTTTTCTTTTTCGCGAGAGCCAAAATGAAACAAAAAAAAGGGACCAGTCCAGCAGCGACACAGCGAATAACGTGACCCGAATCCCGAACCCAACAACAACGACGTGTCCATTTTCGTACAAGGACCGTTGTCGAATTTTCCAAGTGTCCAATCTTGCATCTCCTTTGTCCTTCACCAAGGACTAGGAAGACTCTCCTCATTTTTCCATTGAAGAATTGTACGATTTGGTACAAATTCCAGCTGGTTCAGCTTATCTTCCAAGAGAAATTTAAATTTCGAATTCAAAAATTACACCCATTTTCGAACCCTCATCTCCCTCTATATAAGGTCCTTCCTTCTTCATTATTAGGGGTTAGGAAAAAGGTTAGAAAAAAGATTAGGGAAAAAGGTTGGGAAAAGTGAGGAAGAAAAATTGAGAAAAGGTATAGAATGTTAGTTGGAATTTATTTACGAAATATAGCTTACAAAGGTTTGAGAATATTCGATTTTACATTTGAAAAATCCTTGGAGAGAATTCTAGCTCAAAAGTTTCGGAAAAGATTATTATTCAGGTCTCATTGGGACTCTCTTGGTGTGCTATTCGAGTTTTGGAATTCGTGTGGTGGAAGGGTCAAAATCAAGCTCATATCCGTCCCAAGTCGATGTTCTGAAAGAGCTATATTTCCTTGTTCCGTTCTTGAACCGTATTTTGTACTTTGGTTTTAAGTCCATTATCTAGCTGTTGATTTGGCTCAATGCTTTTGTTTCGGGTGTTTTAGTATGGTTGTATTAGATTTCAATAGACATACACTTTGTTCTTCTGCTTGTTTGGATTTAAAATGACTTGAATGTGTATGTATGGATGTCGGAGGACTGATCATTCCTCTCCCAGTTGCTGCTTGTATTTCTCCTCTGCCTTAGCTTGCTTTTTAAAGTAATGTCTTTATAGCTTGGGTGTGAAATCAGTTCATAACCTATCCATTCAGATAGTTGCATTTATTTTGCTTCTTTATTGTGTAAATCGCATATAGTATGGGCTCTTTCGTTTCAAATCCAGCTTTCGTTGCTATTTTAGACTGATAAAAAAGTTGCTAGTATTGATCTCGATTCCATATTCGTTGCTTGGGTATCCGCATAGGTGTCTGTTAAAGATTTTGGTTTAAAATTGATACGAATTCATAATTATGTTGGCTCTCTTGATGTTATTTTCCATTTGTTGTTCTGCGTCATGCCTTCAAATATTGTAAATTGTGCATTGCTGGTCTTAACAATTGAGCAAGTATGATGTGTTATAATCTAAAGTGTCAATGAATTATGCAGTAACCTATTTAGTTTCATGTGGTTATTATTTGAATTATTGGGAGTATGTTTTTAAAGCATGTCTGAAAATTGTTCACATCTATTTTTCGGGAGAAATTTTCTTTTACATGTTTCTCATTATGTGTTGTTCAACAACATCTGGCACATAGTAGATTCTAATAAGTAATAGTTTTGAATAGAATTTATTCATTTTCGTGTCTAATTTATGTTCATTCATTGCATCATTGTTTTGGATTTTAAAGCTTCAGGCTCACTTGCTTTTCTTGCTTTTCTCCTTCTCTTTTTTTTTCTAAAATTGTTGCCTACTGTTTTTTTTTCCTAAAATCCCATTATAATATTAGTATTCATGTGATGTTGATTTGAGTCATTTGAATCTGTTAGGCAGTGAATGTAGATGCTTTATCTTATATGTTTTCTTGTATGTGGGTTGTCGCTATTGCCATGATTTTCACCCTTGGATTAAGCATGTTTACATCCTATTGAAGATTAATATATTTCCATTGACTATTATGTCCCAAACTGTATGTTTGTTGATTAAGCTTCACTTGATATAACACTTCAGTGATACTTAAAGAGTATATTAATTTCTCCCCTTTGTTTACTAATGCATGAACTCCCTCGGATGGAGCCATTTGGACTACATATGTTCTTCCTTGCACCTCACACCGGGCCATGGAGGCCTAATCCTACCTTTTGAGTCAGCCAGCCTATGGAATTGAAGAACAGGTCCCTGAAAGTCGATATACAGGTGTTCGAAGTGAGATCAAGGGTTGTATACATGTTGTATACGTGTGATACGGTGGAAAGAGGACCAAAAGTCATCCTAGAATTTCAGCAATTGTATTTTGTAATTATTGGGCCAGAAGGCACATTTATTTTGGTTATGATTTTGTTAGCCTAGGACAGGTACAAAATGGGTCAAAGGCACAAAATAAAATTAGGCCCAAGTACTGGTCTAGGCAAACAGAAACCCAGTCTTGGGCCCAAGACTCACCCTCTCTTTATTTTATCTATTTCGTACTTGTTTAATTGTTTATTTGCAAGTGAATTTTAAGATTTTCCTAATTCGATTTCCCCAAAAAGATAGTCGTTTCTAGATTTTCTAAAGTCCAAATAATTATACTTATTTCACTACTTAAATTACTTTGAAAATAATTTATTTAAGTAAATTTCTTATACTATTTCCCTTTCCCTTTCCCTAAAATATAATTTCAAGTCTTATCAAGCTTGCTTTTAATTTAATTTTTTTTAGCCAAATAGTTAATTATCGGATAACCGCATTTTAGCGGGAATTTTGAGTCCTTTCAAACCCTTTCCGAAATGCTAATATGAACCCCGAATCTCCCTTAAATGTTTTCATTAGATTTTTTCTATTTTTTAATCTTCTAAAAATCAATTTTCCTGATTTCCCTGTAAAAATCAAGTGGCGACTCTAAAACCAATCCAGTCTATTTTTTAAAATAAAATAGAATGGTGACTCTGCTGGGGAATTGAATAGGTTCTAACCTTAAAATTAACTTGTGTGGAAATGTGTTTAATTGTTTACTTGTTTTAATTATCGTATATTATAAACTGTAGCATTCATGGCATCGACTCCGCCAAATGGCAAATATATTACATTAGGAAAAAAGGCGGTTACGTGGCTTTCCACGAGTGTCCTTCTTCAGAAAAGCACCTTCGAGTTCTTTTGAAGTGATAAATGAATAGTTGACTTGTGGTCATCCAATGTCGTTTATTATACTGAACCCCGTAGTTGGGTAACCAGGTTTTGTCTAAACCAACTCTTAGTCAACTAGCGTAGAGCGAAACCAAATCTTTTTTAACGCATTGAACTAAGATGACCCAGCACCCAAGACGTGTTGGGCCCATTAGAAAGACCACCTTGAGTTCAAAACGGCCCACGGCCTAAACGAATGTTCATATTTATGTGTTTAAATTTGAAGGTTGTATACGTCGTTTGGCACACCATTGTTTCTTGGAGTTGGGAGTTGGGAGTTTGATAGTTTGTTCTAGTCGAAGAAGGAGTTATACAAGCTACTATTCCATCCAAAAGTATGGACATCCGAAGATTACAAGAAATCAAGATCGAAGGACCTTCTTTGGAGGCGTAGCCTAGTATGGCACCCCTGTGTGGAAATGATTATTTGTATCCTATTTACCCATTATGTATTCCCATTTAGTTTATTAAAAAAAATTATAAATTTGGGTTTTTAGGGCAATGGAATGTTTCAAATGACGCTATACATCCTTCAAATCGTTTCTCTTACCCTTGGCATAAAAGGGTCACATATTTGCTTAGAACGCGCAATAACTGTTTATGTGTTATAACTGTTTCAGTGAATATGTTGCTTTATTTGAAGAGGTTCTAGCCTACTCTTTTGGAAATTTTCTAGAATCCCATAAGCACAAATATCGAGTCACTATCAAAAGTGCGTCCAAATACTCTTCGAGTATTTTGTTTCTCAACAAAATTCAAACTTCATTTTACAAATCTTACTTTATCATTTCGGAATAAAGGTTAACCCTCTATCTCAAATCGAAAAGAGATTCAAGAGTCAAACTACGCAGGACCTGAATTCTCCTTCGTGAGATACGTAGGTAGCCTTCCAAGGTTCGGTCACCATTTTTGAGAAATCCTATATTTTCCAACTCTTGCAATGATATTGGAATTTCATCTCAATCGAAAATTAGAAGTATGCCAATGAAAGATGCAACCGACTTTGTCTCGACTCGAGTTGACTTTTCTGATTCACTAATCCCAAAATCAAATAGACAAATCCTGTCTACTAAGTCACTTTTCTATATCCGTGGGCTCGTGTATCTTCAAGTGGAGCAACTCTTATGTGTTTCTAATCATGTGTGGTATTTTGTAGTACTTATTACATACACAAACTAACACATTTGCCTTTTGAGTTATTTTTCTTTTTCAGATAATCAAAACTGATTTGTGTTGAGAAATTGGTTGAACATTCAAAGTTCTCAAAGATTCCTTCCCCAATTGAAATTTGTTGAAAGGAAAAAGAAAATGACCAAGAATAGTGAGAATATTGGCTTGACTGATGTGGCTATAGTTCAGCCCCCTGCCGTTGAACAAAATGAGTTAATTACACAGCTAATGCAACAGATTGCTGAATTGAGGGTTGAGCTCTAGAAAAAATAAGATTTGTCACTTTTGACTATTGATGTCAACACTCTAGGTGATGGAAGGCCTCCACTCCATTTTCCTCCTCTGAATTCAAACTCGAAAAATGCCTAGAATAACCCACCCTCCAATCATGCTCAAAATCCCTCAACTAGCAACTTAACTACCCCAAATCTTCATCAGACCAACACTTCATACCAAGCACCACCTCCTCTTCAAAGCTTGAATCTCAATCCTCAAGTTTTCCCTCCCCTTCAAAACCAAAACGCAAATAACTCTCAAATATTTCCTCTATTTCAAAGCTTAAATGTCAACAATCTTCAAACATCCCCTTTGATGTACCTGACCCCTGCAAAAGGCACTCAAAATCCTCCAACCTCTCAACCCCTACCTCCAAGAGTAACTTTTGATATTCCAGGCCATACCGAACCACACCTTCACTATACTAGCTGTTCCGAACTTGACCATTATGAAGAGAAGGAGAAGGAATGGCCAAAGAGGAAATGACTAAGCATATCATGAAGGAAGATGTTGCGGAAGCAATAAAAGAACTTAATTACTCTTCAGATGTTGTGGGGTTGAACTACGAAAAATTATGCATTCATCTAGATTTGGACCTTCTGAAAGGGTTCAAAGTGCCATAGTTTGTCACTTTTAATGGAACTGGAAATCCTTTAACACATCTGAGAGTTTATTGTGATCAACTCGTGGGAGTTGGTATATATGATGCATTATTGATGCGTCTCTTCAGTCGAAGTATAAATGGAGAAGTTCTGGAGTGGCTTACATCAAAAGAACTAAAACAATGGACGAGTTGGAATGCACTAGCAAAGGATTTCGCTGAAAGATTTGGACATAACGTAGAAGTTGCCCCTGATCACTACTACTTGGAGAAGATCAAACAAAGGTCTACGGAAAAATATTGAGAGTATACTCTTCGTTGGAGAAAAGTGGCTGCAAGAGTTCAACCTCCTATGTCTGTACATGAAATCACTTAAATGTTTATTCTAACTCAAAAGCCTGAGTACTATGACTGAATATTGTGCATGATGGGACAAAAATTTGTTGAGATCGTCAAGGTCGGAGAAGATTTGGAAGATGGTTTCAAGACTGGAAAGGTCACAAACCATATTGCATTGCAATCTAACGGAATAACTACCAAAACTAGTGACATAGATATGTCAAAAGGGAAAGTAGAAGAGGTATCTACGGTGACGGTTACCCATATGTTGTGGATTTCACAAAGGAAATATCGAAACCACAATGTTAATCAGAAACGATTCCCTCGTCCAAACTTCAGGAAGGCCCCTAAAGTATTTACACCACTAAGGAAATCTCAAACTCAACTTTATGTTGAGAGTGATGGGTATGCTCTATCCTATAGAAGGAAGACCAGTTAATCCTTTGGGAAAATTTTACAGCGGTGACCACAAATGTGCTTATCGTTCAGGAGATGTTGGACACGACACAGAGAAGTGTTCAACCCTTAAGCAAAAAATTCAAAACATGATTAACAACAATTTAATCAATATTGATTCAATCTCTCTAAATGATAACATATCAGATGTTTAAGAGTAAACGTAAGATATGTCTGGGAAAAAAAAGTCATTCTAAGATATTCGTCATCAAAGGTGAAAAGAAGTATGCCCAGTATTGGGAAGAATTTTGCATATGAAGTTTTGTTATCTTTCTTTTGAAAATGCATATTTAATCTCTTTCTTCCCATCTTATCGCACATTCCTTGTAATGAACTACGTCTGACCTGAATTCTCAAGAATGAGATACGTATGTGGCCTGTGTCGGCCTCGGTCACCCAATCTACCTCTTCTAATATTTTCCTTTTGTAATGAACTATGTCTGACCTGAATTCTCAAGAATGAGATACGTAGGTGGCATGTGTCGGCCTTGGTCACCCCATCTACCTGTTTCAATATTTTCCTTGTAATGAACTACGTTCGACCTAAATTCTTAAAAATGAGATACGTAGGCGGTCTATGTCAGCCTCGGTCAGTTTCTTCTCAAAATTTCCTATGTTTGTTATTCCTTGAGAGGGGGAACTACGTTTGACCTGATTCCTACCTCAACGGGATACGTAGGTGCCACAACAACTCGGTCATATTCCCCGTAAGATTTCCATTTCTCTTTATAATGGAAACTGGGACAAAATTTTTGAGAGGATCTCAAAAATTCATTTGAAGATGGACTTCTTCAACAAGTCAAGACCTAAGATTAAAATGCAACTGACTGGATCTCAAAATTCCACAAGATGGCATATCTAGAGAATCAAGTGGGCAATCATGTTGAAATGTGCAACTAGGATAAAATTTTTGAGATCATCTCAAAAATTCCACAAAAATGTCATTTGTTTTTTTAAAAAAAAGGCTTATACTTGTAATAATTGAAGCAAACTGGGACAGAATTTTGAGGAAGGACCTCAAAATTCCAAAATGAGCAACCTTGTATTAACAAAGCAAGTTGCAAGAGTTCTTCCATATTTTAGACTGGGACAGAATTTTTGAGGAAGATCCTTAAAAATTCCATCAAGATTACATTTTGGAGAGCAGACGAATGTGCAAGTTAATTGCATGAAGGAGCATGGAGACAAGACCAACTCAAATCAGTCTTTCAAACTAAGAATTTTTCTTTGGATGCAGGAACATCGAAGTCACTAAAATGACAATGTAAAGCTGTCAAGTGTGACCAAAGACGTCATTTACACCCATTGTGACCTCATCAACAGAACATAGAAAACTTTCCATCTCATTTTATCTTCATTTCATTATGTTGCCTCAAGTGATTTATAAACAACTTCTTTTTATTTTGCAGGAATATTGAAGACAAACGCTAATAGATTCTTCCAAACTTTTAAGAAACAATGTGTTGGAGGATCGTTGGTGACGAGTCACGATCAAAGTCGCAATCTGGCTCACCACTGCCTAATCTTGATAAGCCAAATTACCTAATCTAACGCTTTATCTTTACTTATATTCTTTACTTCATTGTCGATACTAATATTTGGTGTTAAGCTTTGCAGGTGATAGTGTTGAATCTGCTTTGATTTCTTAGTTTATCTCCTCGTTATTAATCAAATTGTGTCGTCTATAACTGTTTGGATCTTATCGTCATCATGCTCGAGTATTGCAAAATTTGATTTGTGAGGTGTGATTATAGCTTTGATAAGACGTGGTGTTTTATGTTAAGGTTTCATTTTAGCTATTAATATCCTGTTTTAGCTCTTTGTTTTGAAACTAAAATTACCCTTTTGTATTTAATGTAGTTATGTTATGTTACAAGATGCATGGTCAATTTGAACACGGGTTTGTCTTGAAAATCGTCTCTGTTCACTGATTGCTTTCATACATGTGAAAGATGTAGGTTGTTTTACCTGTTATTTGTTGAATGTGACAACTTAGTTTCTCCATTTTTCAATCTCATGATTATTCTATCGTTCCGTATGTCGAGTTTGAATCAAATTCATATCTCCATTTTGTCCAGATTTTAGTTGAAAAATGCTTGTTTAGTTGCGGTTGATAAAAAAATAAAAAATGTGAAGTTCTTTCAACATGGATGGTTGTTTCCCTTTTTCTGCTTGTTTGGCCAGCTTGGTGATTGATCGGAAGTAGCTAGTGTCTATTCTTTTTCCTTAGAATAAAATTATATCTTTGGTTTGGGTCATTTAAGTATTAGTCAATTGTTCAATGCTTTGCAGCTTAGAAATCAATTTTCCAGTATGTCCTTTTGCTAGTTAAAACCTGGTAATCTCATTTATTCCAGTTAGATTACAATAATTCTTCAATACGGAATACATGTTCCCATGATTAGTAGAATATGCATTCTTTCCAGTTTATATGCTATAGTTTCTTTTCTTTAAATTTTGGTGCACAAAGTGTTGTATGGCAGTGATTCATGCCTTTGTTTGTCTCGGTTTTAGATAAATTCATTGTGGTCGAATCAATTGTTCGAAATTTGATCATATGGCTTCTTTATTTAAAGAAATGTTCAGATCGTGTGTTCCTTCTTCGAGATTCCAAAAAGTTGTATAAATTCATTCACTGATGCCATTTTCCCTTGTATTTTCACATTTTTGGTTTAATTTACAGCTCATTGATGTCTTATTTAATTATTGAATAGTAGTTTTAATTCCTTAATTTTTTTTTTTTTGTTTGCATGTGAAATTTGTCCGAGTTCATCATGAACTCATCTTCCTCCTTTGCATTTCGAGAGAGCCATAAAGGCTTAAGTCACTTCCTTCCGAGTCGGCCAGCAATTGGAAAAAAGGAAATGGTCCTCGAAAAATTGACGAACAGGAATTGGAGCAAAAAATGAGAAAATGGGCCAAAAGGCCTCGAAATTAAGTTTTTTTTGTATTTTGTTGTTGGGCCTAAGCCCTTTATTTTCAATCATTATTATCACTTGTTAGTTCTTAGGACAGGTGAAAGAATTGGGCCTAAGGACCAAAAGAAAAAACAATTCCTTTTATGTTAGTTTAGGACATGTGTATGTGACATAAATGGGCCGTAGGCCATAAGTCGGATATAGGCCCAAGTACTGGCCTAGGCGAACAACAAAACCCGACTTCGGCCCAAGTCTCTCTCTCTCTCTTATTTTATTGTATTTTGTTTACTCGTTATTATCTGCTATTAATCTTAAGATTTTGAAATAATTTTCAAATCCCCAGAAGACACCCATTTTAAAATAATCACTTAACTAAATTATTCGTCTCTTACTTGACTTAAAAAAAAAAAAAAAATAAAGTTTACAAAATACTTCACTTAAATGATATTGTAATATTTTTCTATTTCTCCCTTAAAATGGTCTTAACTATTAAATAGTTCAGTTTTGCAAGTCAAGCTAAGTTAAAATTATTTTAAACCAAATAATTAATCGCCGGATAACCGTGTATTAGCAGACATTTCGGGTGCTTTCAAACCCTTCCCGAGATGCTAATAAGAACCCCGATCCCCTTTGAATGTTTTCATTAGATTCCTGTTTTAGTCTTTTGGAAAACAACAGTTTTCTTAATTTTACTTTAAAATTAAGTGGCAACTCTTAAACTAGTCTAAAGTATTATTTTAAATAAAACAGAATGGCGACTCTTCTATGGACTTGAATGGTTCTAACCTTAAGATTATATTATTTGGCTACGTGTTTTAAATGTCTACTTGTTTTATATATCGTATATATTGAATTGTGACATTCATGGCATCCCATTCCGCCAAACAGCAAATAGACTGCATTAGGAAAAAAGGCGGTTACGTGGCTTACGACGACTGTCCTTCAGAAAAAACACAAGTTGAAATTCTTTGGAAGTGATAAACGAATAGTTAGCTTGTGGTCATCCAACATCGTTTATTAGACTTCAACCCATTGTTTGTCCGACTCGGGTAACCGTCTTTTCTAAACAAATTCTAGTCAACCTAGAGTAGAGCGAAACCAAGTCCAAATCTAAGAATTAATCTAAGACGGCTTAATACCCAAGGTGTATTAAGTCCATTAGTAAAATCGCCAAATATCATGTCCAAGGTTCACGACCTAACAACATATCATATTATTTGACATTTGAAAGATATAAGTGTGGAAACCTAATTGTTGCTTATCTGGGGGAGGGAATCTTAACCGTGCTTTATTTTGTAGGTATGGATCGATTTCCTAAATTTGACATGGTAGTGGAAGCCCCAGTTTTGCTCAAGATGTGGTACAACGACCTCACTACAGTTCACAAAAGGGCTCTCAGCAAATATATAGGGGCCCTAACAGAACTCATCAATATGGTCGGGTGGCCCGAATTGATTGAAGTCCTCATAGGTTATTGAGACAATGAGAAAATGGTTTTTCGATTTGAAACCACGAAGATCACCCCAATAATTGAGAAAATTCAGGACGGAATAGACACAGTCAGTACAGGGCTTGAGGAAAGAGTGAGAAAATGGGAAACCATCCTAATCCCTAACAAGCCTACCCTCGAGGATATTGTAAACTGACTCAGACTAAGAAATGATTGCGCCTACTGGGCCAAAGGTTCTAGCGTTTCTTTTATGGATCTCTATGTCAAATTCGGCATGCGAGCTTCTATACGAATTACAACCAAGAGTTCAGGGTCATGTTCAGAGAATGGGACGAGATCAGATCTTTGGCATTTACTATAGCCCTATTAGGCACCATGGTTTTCCCATACGGCCCGAGCCTCAGTATCAACACCCGGGTAATAATGCTCACACACACTCTATTCCACGGACATATGAACCAAGGGCAAGTAAAGTATTATCCTATCGCATCTGTCATTCTTTCTGACATGTACCGTGCTTTGGGAAAATGCAAGGAAGGACATCGTTACTTTCAGGGTTGCAACCTTCTCCTCCAATGGTGGATAATGAGTCATTTGGTGAAGATACACGGAACTCAAGAACTCTATACCCTCGATGAGCATAATGCTCTTAAGAGTTTGAATGACTTGTTGTTCTGGGCAGACTTAGAAAAAAGGAGAACCAGAGAAAGATGGGCTCAAATTTTCTCTGAGTTGAGAGAAGAAAATATCCAGTGGATGTTCGACCATTTCATCTAGAAAGATGCCATATTACGTGGCGACAGACAACTTGTGCTTTCTCTACCAGGTATTCGAGTTATCTGCCCATATGCGCCCATCCGGGTCTTGAGGCAGTTCGGAAGAAGACAAACTACACCCCAGAAGCATACTACCGTATCTATGTGTTTGACATCGGGGATGATATAGTGCCTGAGGCTTCAGAGATGCTGAGAGAATGGAAAAAAATAGTGCGAATGAACAAGGACACCATTGCCATAGATCGATTTCATGCGGGGTACAGTGAAACTTACAAAGCTTGGTTGAAGTGCAATATACAGGGTATCTCCTTCTCAGTTCCAAATATCTACCGTAGTGTGGAGGACAAAGAGTCCAAAGTTTTGATTGAACTAAGAGAGGTAAGAAGAGAAGCCCAGGAAATGCACGAGGAATTTCTCCGAAAGCAAGAGGAGGATAAGTACGCCCTCAAGAGCGCAACTCAAGAATTAGAAAGCTTGAGAAGCGATTTGGGAGAGATTAACTTGTGGATTGGAGATAAGAAAAGCGGAATGTGTCTCGAAGACTTGGAAGAGAAAGGCCACCGAAGCGAAGAATACTTGCTAATGATTCAATTTAGGCTTCAACATCTCATGGCACAGAACAAGAGGATCAGATCAGAGGCGGGGCCATCAGGAGCATCATAGCGGATTTCACCCCTGCGTGGGTTTTTCTATCTGTATTTATTGTTGTTTGCCCCTGCGTGGGCTTACCTTTCTTGTATTTTGGTACTCTTTTCAAATGATCCCTGCGTGGGCTGTTTCTTCTGTGTTTCCCATTTATTCCCTACTTCCCCCTACTTATTTTTTGCTTTTTTTCAATATCATTTTATATGGGAAATTTTCTTTGGGGTAACAAAATGGTTCAATTCTACACATACCTCTTTCAAATACGCTAGGCCTACCCTTGGCGCAAAAGGGCCCCCTACTTGTTTAGGACGCGCGATGTATGCTTATGTGTTGTAACTGTTTATGTGATATTGTTGCTTTGAATGAGGACATTTTTAGCCCACTCCTTTTCAAAAATTTCCCAAAAATATCCCTACAACACCAAATACAAGTCACTACCAAATGTCCGACCAAAATTCCATCAGTCTTAAGTTTCTCAGCCAGAAATAAAATCCTACTACCAAATCCTAAAATATTACTCTATCATCTCAGGAAAAGTGAAATTGCTGCTAAGATGGAAAAAGGCAAGGGTATCGACATAGAGCTAACTGAGGAGGATTTAAGGATGGAATTGTAGCGGCTCAGGTGAGAGATCCAAGAAACCAGAGAAAGGAGAATAGAAGTGGAGTTTGCCACCGCGGTCGCACGAGCAGCAAATGCGGCACTAGACACGGAATTGGCAGCAAAGATGACAAAATGCGATGTTATAAGTAAAAAGACAGTTGATGTGTGGAAGGAAGATGATGTCTTTAACAATGACATAACCATGAGGCTTCAGAAGATACGTGGAAAATGCTCTTTTTTCAATCAAGAAGCCAATAGCGGTCCCAAAGACACTAACCTTGGAGCTACCGAAGAAGATGCCGATGAGGAAATCATCTATACACCTCCCTTCCTGGGACATCTGAAAGAAGGAGACAAAAAGATCACTCTCCTGACTTATGAGCGGACACATAGCGTGGGGGTAAGAGTCGTGCCGTGTGCTCTCATTTACGAGCACCTTAAGGCATCAGGTATGTTGAAGCCTCTTGAAGGAACCACTTTTGGGTTTGGGCATGAAAGCTCTCAAAAGACATGTGCCTACCACCCGAACCAAAAAGGACACACTATAGAGGAATGTGTAGAGCTTAAGGAAGTAATCCGCAACCTGATCAACGTTGGGGAGATCCCGTATATGTGTGGTGTGAACACCGTCCTTACCTGTGACCAACAAGAGCCTAGTATGCCAGTCACTGAGCACACTTTGTTTTATTGCCACTACTTCACGCCTTTCAAGAAAATGTTGTTGAATATCTACAGCCTATTAGCTTGAAAAAGAGTCTTGGCCTCTAACAGAAAACGGGATGACGAAGCAATCGATCCCGTTGGAATTGAGATTTGGAAACCCTGCCCTTATCATAATGCTATAGATCACAAGATTGGAAGGTGCCTCAGGTTTCGCTATGACGTGGAATCCCTCATCAACGTGGGAAAGATTCAAGTTGAGTTTGTCCCTCGTCAATGCTTTGCAGCTTAGAAATCAATTTTCCAGTATGTCCTTTTGCTAGTTAAAACCTGGTAATCTCATTTATTCCAGTTAGATTACAATAATTCTTCATGTAACATCCGACAATTTAAAATGAATATGAAGAAGCTTGAAATTGGAAGTAGTCATTTTTGGAAACAAATTCAGAATCTGGAAATTCGGCCAAGTGTGGAAATCAGTGAGTTTTTGGCCAACTTTGAGCAGCCATAACTCCTAGCTCAGGATGATCCAGGAGTAGTTCCAGTTATGTTTGGAAAGCCCTTGGAACGATCTTTCCAACGCCACCGAGTTTGCTCAATTCCGAGTTCGTATGAGCGAGTTATGCTCGTTGAAAGTTGGGCAGTTGACTGGGAATCCGTTCGGAAAATTTAAGGGCATTTTGGTCTTTTCACAAATCTTTTCTTTTGAGGTTATATTGTTGTGTTAGGCTGTTTGTGGACCATTTTTGTTCCATTTTAAAAGAGTAATAGTTAGGGTTCTTGAGAGTGAAGAAGAAGAAGAAGAACTTGGAGCTAGGGCTTGGTTTGAAGGTGGTTTCTTCATCAAATTTCT